>JAFFZH010015746.1:0-224380 GCA_018420115.1 Euura saliciscinereae | reverse complement strand
TCACGACGTCGTATCGTATTGGCAAACTGGTTTGAAAATTGTACGGAAATAAGAACGCCCACTATATCTGTGTAGATACGTATGCATATTCAGTATTTACGTAAATAAACAAACTTCTACCTCTACGCGTTTGGCGAGAACCGAAGTAACAACCCACACGCGATTCGTAGTCACGTTTGGATAGTATATGTATAGATATAGGTATAAGTAGCGATCATGTGGATTGTTTTGTCGCGTCGAATGATCTCAAACAATAACCGCTCGATCGTTGTTTGCAGACGATCGTCCGCGATTTTTCAAACGTCGATATTGCCGTCATTCAAGTATTGAGGATTTTCTCAATAAACGATAAAGTGAGTGACTACTAGGAATCTAGAGAGCATATTTGAATTTCGAGTTTCAATAGCACAAAACCTCATGTTACATCTGAGTTTTTAACGAGTAGAATGGAAATAATTGCAACAAACCCCTACGATTCTTGACAATATCAACAATAAATACGACAAAAAGAACTGCGATTGAGAAAATGGTCAATTACGTAACGCTCTCGGGGGGGTTCATCTTCAGTCGTTACGTTACTGTTCTTATTTTCAATAAATACTTCAGAAATGAAAGCATATATATATCATATCCACATCGCCAAACAGTTCAATCGTAATTAATTCGTAATTCACTGAATTGACGAGAATTATCTGGATTAACAGTGAATTACTTGAATTAACAGTGAATAACGTGAATTAATGAGAATTATCTGAATTGAAAGTGAATTACTTGGAGTTATCTAGAATTACCTGAATTAACAGTGAATTATCTGAATGACTTGAAAAAAAAACAGCTGTGAATTACATTGAATTTACAGTGAATTACTTGAATCAATGAGAATTACCTGAATTGACAGTGAATTGCATTGAATTCCTCTGAATTATTCCGAATCAAATGAATTATTTTGAATTGAATGAATTATTCTGAATTGAATGAATAATATTATTCTGAATTATTTCAACCCAAGAATTGATGTGTCACTCAAATCTCGAGTTATTTCCCCCTCGAATGGCGGTCAAAAATGGTAAAAAATAGCGTTACGTAATACTTGGATGACGCCTTTGATTAATTAATCGAGGATACTGATGAACCCTCGCGTCGATAATTGGACACTACTCTTCAAACCACTCAAGATAGATGGAGAATTTATGTCGAACGCACTGGGGCTTGCTCCGCGCGTGGTTTCATTCATTCCCTCTTATCTTGTCTCACAGCCGCTTTCGTGATACGAATTTTCGCGGAATCTCTCTGCCGGGTTCTGTAAGGTCGCGTGGAGATTGAGCGATTCGGATTATTACCCGAACCGTGCGTTTAATATTACACGTATTTGACACACTATTTTATTTTTCTCTTCTCGTTTTACTTTCAGGCGAAGTTGCCTGTCCTCTCAGACAATTTCGATGTGGGAATCAGAGGTGCATACCTATCACGTGGGTCTGTGACGGTGATGATGATTGCGGAGATAAATCGGACGAAGGATCCGACGAGTGCAAGTGTGAGTATTATGTACCTAAGACGGAATTAAGATGTGCGATTTTATGTGTAATCCCCTTATATTTGTAAATATCTCGATTTCGGTCGCTCCTAGGACGAAATACGTGAGGACTAATTACGAAGCTCGTCAAATTCTCTACAAAAATGATTCCGAAGTTTCTTGGCGTAGGATTGACCGTTTAGAAGATATACAGGGTTGAAAAACCGCACACTAGAGTTGTTATGAAGTTTTCGGTGTGAAAATGATGAGGGAATGATTGTATGATTGTATATGACAATCCAATGTTCAACGAGAGTATCGCGTGTCGTCGTCATGTGTAATTAAGGTAACAGTCGGATCTCTAGTATAGGGGGAACTTTGATTCTCGAAATTAGTGGATAATATTTGTTGTATAGAATATTTTCGTGAAAGGCCAATAGGATACGGGGAAACTTTGTACTTACCCGAGTAGAGGATGTACACTAATAGCGCAAATTGCTTACCTCTAGGCTTCTCAAGTTCTACACAGTCCTGTACTACCTCATGTTTGTTGCCTTCGGTGCGAATACTGAGAGCGTATCAAATTTACACTTATCGCAAATTGCTCGCGCTCAAACAATAATTATAACCTACGAAAATTATCAGTTTCATTAATTTATATCAAATATCCAAGTTGTTTATCGCATCCCGATAATATCCGCCTCTTCGAATACTTTGGATCTCGTTCTTTTTTCTATAGCCGCCTTTGCGATGTGTATACAGTCAACGGTTTTATTGCCGTATCGATTAAGGGGGTCTTACAAGTCTAGAGCGCCATAAAACGTTGGAGAATTTCAAAACGCTACGACGTAGGGGTTGGTATAGGGGAAAAAATATAGAAACTAAGGTTTCTGAAGATTGAAATCTCACCTTTAATTTGAAAAGGTGAATCTACATTGAAACTTGAAAATTATGGCCGTTATGGCCACTGAGCTAGCAGTCCGCGAAAAGTGGCGTCAAATTTGCCGCCACGATTCCATTGTAATAAATTGTCCGATCGATCGGTTTGAAATTTATACAGTACTTTTATATCATTATGAACTGAGCTTTAATGGGACAGATTTTTTTCCGTCCTATCCGGTAAAAAATTCCGGGAAATAACTTGAGATTTGACTGACAAATTATTTTTTTCAGTGAAATAATTCAAATTATTTCGAATTATCACTTTCATTTCACGTTATTTCAGTTATTTCAACATAATTCTTTTTGTCAAATTATTTTTTTTCATTTCTAATCTATTTTTTCTCATTGATTCATTCTTTTTTTCAGTTATTTCTCACTATTTCAGTTATTTTCCCCTCGTTCAAACCCTTCTGATAATTAAGATTTTGCATCGAAGTTTTTTTTCGATTTTTATATGCGTGTAATGTAGAGTAGCTCGAAATAATGAGGTCGTGTGTTTTTAATTTTCGTTAAAAATGATAATCACAAAATTTACAGGCAATCAAATTCTAGTATTTTTGCTACTTACATGGTGAATTCCTACCGACTCGTTGATCTGAAGTTGGCTAGAATCGTGAAACAAGTTCTCAGACATTTCGGAACGAATTAAAGTGGATGCTCATTTTTCGATGCTCGCCAACTTCAGATCATCGAGTCGTTAGGAATTCACCCTGTGTATAATACATACAATATCCTTAGCATGGGTGACGTCACAACGTAGTAATTTTCGATCCGTTGTATTTTCCCTTCAATTTTGTTTCAATTGAGAAGTGAAAAAATATGACCTAATTATTTTTTCGTAAACTAACAATATATGAAATGAAAAGAATACGGGCAAAATCCCTGCAATTGGGAGCTATCAGCTCCTGCACGATGACTGTTCGGAAAGATAATATGTTTAGCTCATAGGCCCGTAGATACTATTTTATCATGGAATGTTATGGCCGAGTATGGGTATAAATTTAACGATGGAAATCGATACTAATAGATCCAACAGATTACGTTATAGTTATATGAAGGTGTACTCTGCGTATGGGTGTTGTGGTTTCATGGCAGGATTACACGCGTAGTGAAACGACGATCAAAAGCTTGCGTGTACCCAGTAATGACCTAGTATACGGCTTTTGAATGGGGTAGAATATGCGATTTATTTCCTGCTCATGCGAAATCTCGAAAATCCCAACTCTTAATCAGCAGGTGTCTACACAAAATATAAAACGATATACAAAAATGTACAAATCAAAGTCAAAGCGAATGTGATATAAAAAATAATTGCTTCCGAATCTTGTGACAATTTATCGTAAATAATTGATAATCTGCTTAGAAATCAAAGATTCTTTAGATATTCGATCACCTGTATATTTTCTATTTTTATTTCCGTATCAAAATCGACTATCAAAGTTTCCAATCTGCAGAAAATTCTCAACAAGAGCCCGCAGGTCATTTTGAAGAGGCGAATTTGTATTATTCAAATGTCTTTAAATAAAAATACCTGTGGAGTCATTCGCTCGGAGTTTTTTCTCTCCTTATACGTCAGGAGTTCCGATAAATCACCGATACTATCGTGGCTTAAATAAATCGACTATGAGGTTCGCACATCGCTACTGTTGTGTATGGTAAAGTTTATAGCTTAAGGTCCTATCGAGAAGGGATAGGTAGTTGGATGGATTAGGCACCGACGATATAGTATCCTGTCCTCCTTATCATTCCGGCTAGATAATGTAATGAGAAAAGTTTTTTTTTTCCCCTTATCAACCAAGCAGCGAGATCAATCGATTCTTTCTCATCTCAATTCTATAAGACCCAACAATAGTGATCACTGTGCACAATGTGATTCCGTAAAACGGTTCAATGAACCAATTCACATAATTTCATCGTCACTTTAATTATCACGCTGAAATAATTCGTTTCACCTTGTTAATCACAATATCAAAGTATTCCTGCAACAGGATGATGGGATCAAGAGAATTGATTAGGAGAGTTTTCTTTGAATATTAGATTTCCCGTCGGCAAATGCGGAAAATAGGCGATATTAATCATCCAGTCACGAGCTGAAGCCAAATGCTAGCAGATATCGTTTTACACGTGATATTTTTTTTAACTCCTGCTGGAAAGTTTCATTTATGAAGTAAGTAGGCGAACTAGGGGTGAATCACTAGCAAAAATGCGTACAACATATCTCATTTTCATGAATATCTCAAGACATTTTCGGTCCCCCGTGTACCAGATTTCCTCTATGATTCACCTCGGGGCCAGATAATGACTGAATTATTGTCAAGTGCGCTTTCGTGAAACGAAAAAAGCCCTAGGGTGAAAAGTAGGTAATTCACGATGTGCGCATGTGTCAAGTTTTGCTTTGAGCACTTCGCGCACGCTACGCAAGAATCGGTAATAAAATTGTCCAAGCCAGGTGTTACAAGAAATAATGTTTGGACGATCTAGTAATCGGAATTGTAAGTGCGCGTTGATTAGGTAGAGTTAACTAGTACAACGCATAGATCGACGACACTATATGTGGATCTAAACAACATTACCTTGTGCCTGTTTCTGTATGCGACACATTTCACCGGTACAGTATGTGCATAGGTAGATATAATCGGATGGTGTTGGTTATTTTTGGAACCAGTTTCACTGAATTTTCAAGGTTATAGGTAGTATAAATTATTATATATGACTGTCATACTACGCGAATTTTTTTAGACATTAGATAGACACGCAAAATTTGATATTTTAAAAGGTATAGACATAACATATTGTTGAAAAGACGAAATTGAGAGAGGAAATTTTTTACGATTGATGAAAAAAAAAATCTATAAGATATATTTCAATTGAAACAACAACAACAAAAAATTATAAAATTCTACCTTTAATTCGAGAGAAAAAGAAAACCCCCCAAAAATGTATATATTTTTTCTACGACACATGCATTAAAAAGTCGTGTCTTCGATCGTCTGATATCGGATGAAAGTCACAGTTTTTTAGACGGAGAAAATAAACAGGGAGCAAAAAAACTCCGGGTACGGGGAAAAAAAACTCTAGCGACAGGCAGAAGAAACTCTGATAACAGTGAAATAAACCGAGAAAGTGCTGCCTCTAGCGGAAAATGCCGTTCTAACGTTCTAACCTCACTTTTACTCTTATTATTATCATTATTATTATTTTTTATTAATAACCGAGTTGTTGAGGAATTTGCTCGTCACGATCCATCATCGTGTGAACGGAGTATAAAAGAACAAATTTCGTATGAGAAAACTAATATATTTTCTCCCTTCTTAATCGAAGAATGAAAAATTGAAGAAGAAAAAATTGATTTATTTATATCTATTAGGTTTGTTTCGGTCCCACCAAGATTTGTACGCTCAAATAAAGGAAGAATCTCTCCTATTGTGGGTACCAATAATTGATTAATGTGATTTGCCTAGTCCGATAAATTCAAAATTGAGAATTTCAAGATAGCGAACGATAGAGTCTACCTGAACAATATATTTTCTCTATAAATTTGCAACGGTTTGGCGAACGATAAAGAAGATAACTACGAAAGAATGTATCTCTTGCATTCATTCATTGACTACTGAATTATGTAATATCAAAATGGTGAATGGATTGGAATGGACAGATTTTAATGACCGCCGTGGCACCGCCGGTGCGGAATAGTATGACGATGATAATTATACCTACTGTTCTCAAATTCTTATGTATAACACCATCTCAGAAAATTTAATTAGTGGGGAAGTGGCTTCACGGGGGGTCTGTTATAATACACTCACGAATCGAGATGCAGAGGCTTTTTTCAGAAGCGAAAAAACTCATGACAAGCTCGTTTGAAACTTTCCACACTAGGGCTTTACTGTCTGCACTGCTCGGAAATTATCGAGCACTTTACGCACGCTGATTGTAATTACTAAACAAAAAAGAAATGCTTTTACTTTTTCGTCTAATTTCTCTTTACTCTGAAAAACTCGTCATTCTTGACTTGAAAAAGTATTTTCAAAATATCTCGGCCTATAGGATGAAAGTACCGTTTTTGGTCACCCCACCATAAAAGTTGATTACTTACTTACAATTAATCATATTATTCGATTACTAACATAAATTATATGTCTCGAAGAAAGTCTTGGAAGTCAATTTATTTAAATAGGTTGGAGCGTATTTTTAAATTTTGTACCGTTTGTGATCACGACTCTTTTTACCCACGCGATCGATACGGCTACTAATCGAGCAATTGATGGCCAAATACGGTGCATCTATCCTGATTCAATAATGCAATAAAGGAATATTCAATTTTTTTAGAATATCCCTTTTCATGAATTGCATTTCTTTTCATACGCCCGATCGTTATAAAATAAGTTTGTTAAACGGATGCAACATAGACACGAGGCAAAAAGTATTAAGGTAATGAAAGAGAAAATAAAAAAACACACCAAGCGCTGGCTGCATAACACGAGATGCGAAATAAGATTGGCAAGGCAAGAGGCTAGAGAACGCGGTCTTATCGATCGCGAGGAGGCTGGCCGGTCTGTCTGTACTGTCTATCCATCCGTCTGTCTGTCTGACTGTCGGTTGGTCCGGTCAACGTCTGTACCAACTAGCTTCAGCCATACCTACCTGGTTCTCTCGGTGTACTTCGGTTTTAACACGTCCGCTGTGCTGTTGTTGCCGGCTTTTATCTCATGTATCCAATTCCTACCCAAGAAAACTAAAACCCCCTTCTCCTCTTTCATTCTACCCTGGTGGGTCAATTTCGTTTCTCAAAGTCTACAGAGTCTAGACTATACGGCTTTGTGTGATAAACCTTTAGTTTTTTTTCCGTCAGTATTGAATCATTTGATGCAAAAGAAAAAAAATTCGGTTTGATATATTAGTTCTTTTTTTTTTTCTTATATTTGCAATTAAAATTGCTTCATCGAAGGGCCGCACGCACGAGGAGAGGTCGACGAGGCCATTTGCTACCAAGATTGACCCGTTGCTTCATGCTTCATGCACGGAGGAGCCACGCATCGGGCATAAATTGGCTATAATTGGTTGTCTTGGCGACAGACGAGCCCCTCGTTGGATATCAGGCTACGATCGTTCGATAGAAAATACCGAAGTCGAATATTTTATCGTCACGGTTTCATAGACATGACCGAGGAGGCGAGGAATCGTGACGATCAAGTTTTCAAAATTTTAAAAATCGATGAATTGTACTAAAAAGAAATTCATCAAGAATCGAAGGGTTTGCACAATTTTTGGGATTTGAAAAAAATCCTCTGAGATTCTAAATTTTGTTAGTTGAAACTTTGAAGTATATTTTATGTTTATTATTGGGATAAAAATAGTTGGTCAATCTGCATACTTAAGTTTTCAATATTCATACGGGTATAGCCTGTGACCCCGTTGTTTCTGGCAAATAATGTCGCATATATATACGTTGAACATAATCTGAATAATTAGATTATCGGTAAATTCATGTACCGCGGGAATAATTTTCGTATATACTCGAAATGGAAATGCGAGAAATTCGTATTCCATAATTAATTAAATTCTACTCTTCTTTAACCTTCATTATTCTTTTTTTTTTGTTCTTGTGCAAAAAATTACCATAACCATCTTCCTTACCTCTTATCCTCCTTCGATTCATCGACTTTTGAAGTATTACAGTATTGCTTTCCGTTCTTCGCGTAATATTGAAAATCTTCTCAAATTAAACTATTAACTACTACATGTTCAAATAATAGTTGTGATGCTGATGAAGATTCCTTCCTTTTTTTAAGGAAGGTAAAATTTCTTTATTCCCCACATAAATCGCTCGATAAGTGTGCAATTTACCGAATAAACATTTCCGTACACACAGTAAACTTCGTACACTAGAGTGATCGGTTACTTTATATGAAGTAAAAATTGTACGGTAGGGCAGACACAGTCAATATTGCGTCAGGCAGAGAATGGAAGAGGCGAAAAGAGCTTCACGTTCAAACTCTTGAGCCTCAGGGTATCCGTGAAGTCGGTATTGGATAGACCTCGCCGTTTCGCGGGGTTCTTTCACACTCATATATAGGTATCTTAGACCACATAGTAATTTCCAACGCAGATTCTTCTGCATCCTCGTCTTCTAGACCCAGAGACAGACGGTGAACCCAAAGAGCGCAAGGTTTGCCCGAGTTGCATCAGTCACATCTGAAAGCCAATTCAACTTTGGGTTCGTTCGTTGATACCGGATTGTTATGGTGAAAGGCATGCCTTGCCTTGCCTTGCCTTGCACCAGTCCCTTGCAACGGCAAACGGGCTCTCAGACAAACTGCACATATGGAGCGTATGGTCAGACGTTCGTTCTCCAAGACCCAGTGGCGTCGACGTTACATGATCACGAGACTGAACGAACATCTTGTACAAGTATAATTTTGAACAAAAGTTACACAAGATTCTCAAACCGAGCTTGAGATTTGAGATCACAGGTTGGCCACAGACCTCGAAAACCTGGGAATGTTATGGAATTTTGTTTCCAGAAATTTGTTGCCACCTGTATCATCAATTAATTAGTGCTGTTGCTATGTTGCTATGTTGCTATTTCTGATTAGATCAAAGCTGAAACAAGTCTCAGATTATTAATTAATAATGGCGAAGATTCAAATTTCAACGTGATCAACTGCATATTTTGTGGTATAGGAAATTGAATGAAATTTTCTTGTTAGCCTGAAAAGTGTCATATATATAATGAACTGGAATCTGAAGCAATTGTTTTGATTTTTCGGAGTATAAATTTTGTTTGCTATGTGACCAGTGACGTAATAGAGATGCCTATCTTTATAGACATTTTGAAGGTATTTCTCTAGCGGTAAACCAGGGTCAGTAATATCATAACGAAAATGTCGAGAACGTCCTTGTATTTGTCGAATCGAAACCTGACTCAGTCTCGCAAACAAGTATAGAACCAAAGTGTTCGGGAACGAATTCTAGTGTCCACCTACTTTTATCACATCCTCGATATATTTGGACAATCTGAGGGAACTAGAAAGAACAGCAAACGAAGAAGGAGATAACGTTAGTCGAAAAGTTCACAAAGAGAAGGTCGGACACCCGGCACTCGTTCGGTCAAGGGTAAAAAGCTGGAAGTGAGAATTTGAAACAGCGTTTTAGCAGATGACCCGCGACCCCGACCCTCGTCCGCGACTATGCTGGTGTTGACAGAGACAATATGCATACGAAGCGAAGATATACATACGCGGTTAGAAATCTCCATATAAATGGAACGAATACGCGAATACGAGATACGGGAAGGAAGGCAGCAGCCAGCCCTTATCAGTGTCGAGCATTGCCAAGTTTGAGAGTTGAATTTGTAGGACGTACACGTTATAAGGAGTAAAAAGTAAGAAGAGGAGGATAAAAGTATGTCAGATTCTCTCACCAGCAAGATCTTCAATTGGCCAGACATTGGTCAGACGAGTCTCTATCTTGATCCCCCTGGCAGTTCTCATTGTCGGAAAAATCAGCTACTGCTTTTGCCTAATTGTAACCCGTGACAACGTATTTTCTTTAATCAAATATAAAAGAGATATGTGGAAGTCTGCGGAAGCACCACCGTGACTTTGTAGGTAAGTGTAAACGTCCGCTGCGCGTATAAACCAAGTGCAGGTCTGCACAGCGGGGAGGTGGTAACCTGCGACGATTATATCAAGGCAACATGGTTTTTGGTCTCAAGAATGTTGCCCTGGAGACTCCGGAGTCTTGTATGCGATTCCAAGACTGCAATTCTGCCCGGCTTGGCCTTATATACTCCTCGCCCTTCTGTTCCACTTAACGCGAAATCCACGTTTCGTTGCGACTCTTCAATGCGATGCTTTGGCCTCGCGAATTTCCACGAAAAACACAAACCGCCAATCAGCCGATGAAAAATCATACATATGGGGCATTACATGAAAAATCTACCCTCACCGTGTTCGATTTTTCTCTCTAATATTACGATAACGTTTATATGGGGTCGAAAAATGAGCACCTGATTTCATTTTTTTTTTTTTACCGTCGCTGGGGAATTTGTCTCATTTTTGTACCAAATTCCGTTAATCCTACACAAAAATAAATCCAAGAAAAAATCTTTGCACTCGAAGTACATGATTTCAAACACATAGCATACGATAGCGATTTTGACAGCGACGAACATGGATCGATTACGAATGGAATTTTAACCATAAATTCATTGTGAAATTAACAAGATTTTAAGCCCTTGACAAATGTGGAGGGGAATGTCTTGTAGTTCAGGAGCTATACAATCCTGATTATCGTGTAAAAACGATAAACGAGAAACGAGTAACATATAATGTTCCGAAATCGGTTCATATTTTCGAGCTGCAAAGTTGAACAGAGTTTAAAAAATGAATCAGCTTCGGTATCGAGTTTGATTTTTTCCTAATATAATAATAATAATAATAATAATAACAATTAACTCTTGAGAGTTCAGAGTCTGTAGTAATTAGTCGTATATGAGATCGGAATGATGCAAATATCTCATCTATTGCCTCGCGCTCTGTCCTGCGTCCCACCCGGGTGTTTTATCTGATCGACGCGATTGACCCGTATTGATTCAGATCGGTTCACCGTTCATGGAACATGAAACATGAAACATGCAGGCTAGCAGCGCTGAGCTGAGCTCGAACGTCTCGCCTGCAGATAATCGTTCTCTTGATCCGCGGAATACTGCTCGGGTATATATAGGAGGAAGCTGCCGCCTTCGCGAGTTTACAGCATCCGAGACAGGCTCCGCGTGCGGTTCATCGATTCTATACGAAGAGACTGAGACACTCGGGTTCAGCTATTTTTCATCAAACAGTTCGATATCAGACATGACGCGAAACAGAAATTGGCTGATGTTCGAGTATTGGTGTTCGGTGCTCGTATTCAACGCCGCTCTTTATTCCGTTTATGGTTTTTCTCTTGACGATCGACGAAATGTTACAGCGACCAAGGCCTGTACCGAAACGGAATTCAGGTGCAACAGCGGACGCTGCATTCCTGGACATTGGCACTGCGACGGGGAAAATGACTGTCCCGATGGTTCCGATGAAAATCACAACATCTGCAGTGAGTATTAAATATCAATTTACTTTTTTTTTTTAATGTTTTTTTACATCTTTTATGTATCGAATTGTCGCGGTTCTCTGCCTCTTTTGTTCAGAGATTCGATGAAAATTGAAATAACGTGACGATGAAAGAGTTGGAGAATATGAAATGGAATAAATTAATACTTGCGTAAACTTTTTATAACTCGTTTGGTAATTTTTTTTTTTCTTTTTTCTCCAACTCCTTTCACGCTACAAAGAGACCATTGTCATTGTAGCTAATTAATGGAAATGGTAAATCTCATTTGAAATTATTCAAAGTTATACTTTGAAAATGTTGTTCTTTGAGGAAAGCGGAGAAAATTTTTTTACTTCTCATCCGCGGATTATATACACTGAAAATTGCGAGAGTTGTGACGTAAAACAAAAGAGGCATAGAACGGATAATATCAGTAATTAAAAGTTTTGGGTTTTGTGCTAGAAAATCTAGTATCTTGATTATATCTCTGCCTGACTTCTTCTTGCAAATACTTTACCTCGTTTAAGGGTGCAATTTATTGTCAGATGAAACAACGCTTCGTCGTATCCTCCCTTATATAGTTGAGAGAGGAACGATTTAAGACAATTTCATCGTGACGGGGAGATAAAAATTCCATTCAACCGCACGAGGATCTGTAATTCTAATATGTAATCGGGACGAAAACTATTCAGGAATGACAAGTGGTTCGTTTCTATGCTAATAGGCTCTGCGACCTATTACGAGGTCAATAGAATCTATGAAATTTCTTATCTACGTGAATATTTTTAACTGTCCCGTTTCTCTGTCTACAGAAAAATGATAAACTTGATAGAAAAAAAAAGACCGAACTGATTAGATTTTAGCTTTGATCGATGGATCAATGGATTTTGTTTAAATTTGGTAGCCCGTAGTTTTTTGAGTCGTGGATCATGAATATGAAGTCAGTTTCACAAAATTCTAATTTGGCGTCTTTCATGTCTGCTGCTGCTGCTGCAAAAAAAAAATCGTAATTTCATAAAAATTGGTACTCGAAAGTTTTTTTGAACCGCTGATCAAGAATCTCAGGTCAAATTCGCAAACTTCAAAACAGCTGGGAACGAAATGAATAACTGAAAGTTCAAAGACTGGCTCATAGTCAGCCCAAACTCGCTTGTTTATCAAAATATCGTAACAAACAAAAGTAGCGCAAAAAAATTTGTTATAGGAATCTGTAATCGTACAGAAAATCGCGTAATCAGATTTAAAACGGGTTTGAAAATGTCGTTCTATGAGAATACCCAGGTACTTTCTGTACTCGTATAACATATACAGATTATAAGCACACTGGTATCACGTGCGTGTGAGAGAAATCAATCTTTGATCACAAGAAACGGGATGTAAGAGAATTTCTCTACGTCGCATTTACCTTTATAGCCCTGGCTTCTAGTACGTATAATAGGACTAATCTACTACGGTACCTTCATCATCAATGTGTCAATTGCACGTGCCTGGATATAGCACACTGCTATAGGCGTCGCTGCTAGATAGTGTGCAACTATAGGTTGTTATATTGTTTCCCGGAGTTCATAATACATCAAGCCTCGCTGTGATACTATTTGCGTCGTGATCGGTTATAAAGTAATGCTGACATCGCCGTCGCCTTCACCATTGACCTATTCTAATTTCTGAATACACTCTTGCGGTTGTAGGTCTAATGAATTGGAAAAACAAAAGTAAAGAGGCAGAGAAAAAAAGAAACAACAAAGTGTAACGGAATTATAGACAAAAGAACAAAAAACAAGAAATGTGATCATGATTTCTTGAGAGATCTGAAAATAGTTACAAAAAGTTGGTGTTACAAGTGACTTGAAACTTCTTGGTATTTGAATATAGAGAGAGGGAAAGAAGATAAAGGAAAATTATCGAGCAATTAAAATTTTCGCTAATTAATCACATTCAATTTCATTTAATTTGCGGGTATTCACGCGTTTCTGTACTTTTTATACTTTACTTTAATTAGTGTTATCTTTTTTTTTCTCAAACTTCGCAGTTCTTTCTTTTTTTTAAAAGGTGAATTTAAAGGCGAATAAATTTGTGGTTTAGAATAATCATAATTCATTGGGATATAATTTTGACTAAATTCTTCATCGATTATTATACAGTTGGTCTATTTTTTTTTATAGTTAATCTCATAATGTTATCGTATTCGATTTCGCAACAATAAGGAAAACGTTTTAGTTGTGTGCCAATGATTAAGATTCTCATTTTTGTTTGAGCAATAACTACGCAGAGCTTATTATAGTCTGCAATTACGTATATATTTGCAATATTTTTATTATAACACGGCGCCACTAGATAATATCTGTTCGTTCAACTGATGCTGTCAATAGCAGCATTGGTCAATCGCTAATGCAAGTTCATTTGTTGCAAAAGGTTATCGCGAATTTTTTGATCTAGTTATAATCGTGTATACATGACGCAGCAGCAATAGAATGATTTCTGAAATATCCTCTATCCCCCTCCCTCACTGCCCCCCTTACAGATAGCAAAACGCACATGCAAGAGGAGAACGTGATCAGGATTATTGCGATCTATCTCAATGCAGTTTTCATGATGAAGTTTCGCATCACTAATTCAAAACCTTGAAGAAAAAATAAATCCTCAATGGAAATAGACGAGTTCCAATTTATGAAGTGAACGATAAACTGTTATTTTACAAATTTCGCGCTTGCAATTAGTTTCAACAATTCAAACCGAAGGGTTTGGTAATGACAATATTTCAAGAGATGACACTGAATACACAAGTGAATAGAATAACTCATCGTTAAAACTGAATAATATCAGTCTCTTAATCAAAGGTTTTTTGACACTGGTCAGGGAATCCAAGTAAACGTCAGGGAATCTGAGAAATGGTCAGGGAAAAGTCAAGAAATTTTTTGGCGATACAAGGCAAGACAGTATCAAAGATACCCAGGGATTTTTGTCCCCCTCTCGCGGAAATCTTAATCAATGGAAATAGTAGAAAAACTTGTATAAATTATATGATCAATGATTTATTTATTTTTTACTTTTTATAGTGGCCACCGTGTTAGGACAGCTATGAAAATCGTTATTAAACATTATATCATTATATTGTTGTATGATAAAATTTTTGCGAATCTAGGGTTCAGAAGATCCAAGAGATACAGGAAATATATAGTAATCAACTTTTTCGACCTTTTCTCTACTCACGAGAGCACAGAGTAATTTACAATATTCTGAGAAAAGCTTTTTTACGAGACTTCATTCTTCTTATTTCTTCTTCTTATTATTCTTCTTTTTTCCGCCTCAATTTTCAGCTCGAAGACCCGCGAGGCTTCGTAACTCATTGTCAGAATTCGTATATATATCGAGCATGAAACACGAATGCCTGCAAAATTTGATGACATCCTCGACTTGATTCAACCTTTTGAGACTTCAAAGGATGGGAACAGATTCGGGACTGAAAGGACAAATTTTATTGCGCAAAACGTGATTCAAATTCTGTCAAATATCGTTTTTCACTCGTTCACGTTCATAAAAGGATCGAGTTTGTCTAGAGACGCCAATTCACATGATTAAAGAGCACTTCGAATGTAATCTCGTATTTTATTTGATAATTCGCAAAGATTTGTGTTGAAAGCTGCAAGAGCGAAGCCGTTGAGGCGATTTAATTATAAAAAAATTGTCAAGTATTCGAGTCTTGTATGTGTTTTTTGTTCTCTTTCAGGGCGAATGATTGAGATTTTAATTAGCGTTTCTGACTGAACACTTTTAAATTGGCGAAAAAAAAAACTCGACATAATCGATCTTGAGGGTCTATGTAAGCCTCCAGGGGAGGAGCGAGAAAATTTAGTCGATGTTGAATCAAACGAGAGAAAAAGAATTGAAATTGGAACAAAGGAAAGTAATCATACCTACAGGCTCGTCGACAAAGAAATTTGGACAATTTTGGGGGCGCGGCAACCACAGAATCACGAACTTGTATAATTAGCAATCAACGACGAAAACCGTACCAACTGCAACCCCACGACGAACGTAATTAGCAACGTTTCTGCTTTCTTTTCCCTTTGATTTCTTCTGATTCGGATAACATACCTGCTATACCAGGAAACTGTCCTCAAAATAATAAAAACCGCGATAAATTATGAAGTCGAAGCTGGCAGTAAAACATTTATAAACTCCTCCTCAATAATTTCATAATAGTATTCGATTTCCATCTCTAGTCTTATTTGAATTTATTTAATGCTACACTTTTAGCTGCTAGCCGTCAGTTTCATCGACAAATATTTACCCTCACAAACTTGACCCAGAATAACTGAGTGTTTAATGGTCAGTTTTTGGTCACCCAGCTTCGGACTTTTGGACCGATGAGAGACGAGGAAGAAGAATTTTGACGCTGTTTTTTCTTTCTTATCGGGTTTCCCCGTTGATTTATCATCGTTAATCGGGTCGAGATAAGATTGAGTGAAATTATTGAAGTTGATGACTTCCCGGATATCGTATACACTATACAGCTTAGTACAAAGACATATCTCGATCTGGTCCGGGTCCGAGTTCATCTATAGTGGAGTAAAAAGTTTCGGGGGCGATCGAACAGGTCGAGTTATCTGTACCCAGAGAGTAATTTGATCGTCTCCCACCCCCACAGACACAGTCGCTTCCGATAACGTACGGTCTGTTATTTCTGAAAGGCGTTGAATCTAGGACTCGATTAAGATACAGACTTCCTATACTCATAGCTGCGAAATTCTCTTATCAATTGTAGTTGGAACATCCGTATGAAAAATGACATTTGAAAAAATCATTGTCTACAAAATACGTGTAAAAAAATCAACATTTTATCTATATTATCGAGTGAAATTATTCATTTTTGTTCAAATTCATGTTTTTTGAGTTTATAAAAGTAGGTCATATACATTTATTTTTCTCTTTTTCAATTAAACGAGAAAATAAAATTCAATTCCCTGACATTTGTATAATCATATATGTGTTTTAGCTACTAAAAAAGAATACGACCTCGATTAATTCGATGCAGTTGAACTCGCAATCTAGTTTTTATCGATTTAATTCAATGCCTCAAGTTATAATTGATTATTTGATAATATTCAAGTAACTAATTTTTCTAGATCTAATCAGTAATTTTCTATGGACCAGGAAAAGCCTACGCCTTGTGGTCTGCTTATTATACAGTGATCGGCGTCGAGTAAACGACAAGTCAATTATTTTAATTATATCACCGCATGCTCCGGTGCAGAGCGAAAGGGGCGCCAGTTTGTCGACTCGGTTGTGTAACCAGTATTTTTTTTATATTCATTCTTTTCTCCCTTTATCTTAGAAAAGAGAAAGAAGAAGGGGAAAAAAAATCATTTTTTACTGTCCAGGGTAGACGCGTAATCGATCACTGTACCACGTGCTGCATATATACGTAGACAGTCCGTTAACACTTTCGCGTGTGAAAAAACGTATCGCCGTTATAATCACATTGTTCTTAGGCAAAGGTGGTCAAAGTCAGGTGTAGTTGATTCAATGACAAAAACAAAGACGACCTTATCCAGACGCAATGTAACTGAATTAATTAGGTACTTGGATCAATTATAATGGATTTTAATTGGATTGCTATTACTTTATGAAGATAATTTATACCTAGCTCCTAATAGGTATACCGCGTTATAGCATCGACAACGAACCACTTGAACGTTATATTATTCGAAAAGTTATTTGAAACTGCAGGTTGTATAGTATTTGCAATTGGAATCGTTGAAAAAGTTTTCTTTCAATCGTAGAGAATTATGATAATAATAATACAGGCAATTTATATCCCTTGGGAAGAAAATTCAAATTGTTTTATAACTTTTCTATAGTATACACTAGATTTTTTTTTTCACAAGGCATTTCCTTTTCTCCTCATCTATGTACACCTTTTTCTTATCACTAATAAAAAACACTTTAGTATATTGTATCTATGAATGTTTTATCAATCTTTATATCTAACTGGTGAATGTCATGAACAAAAAAAAAAGGCGCTCGACCATGCAGACCATCGGAATTCCAGTGCAGTCCTGGTCGATGTATAACTAACTCTTGGGTATGCGACAAGCATCGCGATTGTCCCGATGGTTCGGATGAAAAAAATTGTAAAAGTAAGTCTTATAAGGGTTTTATTTCACAGGCGTCCACTTCATCTCCTAAAGCAGTGCGAGACTTCAACGGACAACGGTAACATTATAGGAAGACTGCAGAGAGATGACGATTTTCAGAAAAAAAAAGAAAGACTGCCTCGTGCGCTGCCCGTGCAATCGTTCACTTAGATCGTATATTGCAATTTTTTTATATAATCACAAATCAAAGGCTCGTTTTACCCTAGTATAAACTCGATTCTTTTTTTTTTTTTTTTTGTGTCATAGATTATTTTATCTATGAATGAAAATTGTAGGCGAAAATAGAAAATTTATTGCAATCTACGAATCTTAGTGTGGGGGGAGGTCCTGAAATAATTTTATGGGTTTATATTTGAGGGACTAATTATTAATATAGTACAATATTGGGTGGTACATCTTCGTTTTTATACTGTATATATATACCTGCCTGCATGTATACCTGCATTTTAACATGGTTGGTTTTTTTTTTCTGTGTTTTTATGTAATATAACTCACGTCATCTTTCTATTACTACCCCCCCATATACTCGGCGTTTTAGGAAACAAGAATTGCACCGCGGAACAATTCACCTGTCGTGGTGGAATCGGAGAGTGTGTACCATTGACCTGGATGTGCGACGACACCCCGGATTGCCTAGATCGTTCGGACGAGACTGACTGCAGTAAGCTTTATATCCCGAGATCTGGTGAATGGGCATGCCTCCATATCCCAGTTGAATAAACAACAAAATATCAAAAATCACATTATTTTTTGCTTTTTTTAAATACTATACAATATGTACATGTACATGTATGTACATGAGCTTTACTAATAATACGCTTATACAAGTCTTATTTATCGCATGAAAAACCAACAAACTATTTTCTGCTATTTTATTCCTGCACGTTTCGCTTCTTCTAAACACCAAGGGGTTGATCACTATAGTTAATCTGGTGTAAACCAGATTACAATATTCCAAAAGTTTACAAAAGATTTCATAAGATGACAAAAGATTCTCGAAGGAGTGGACAACAGATTACACGAGTGATTAACCCGTCGCTAAACACTGTAACAACTCTAAAACTAATCCGGGTCGCAGTGGTTCAATTTTTATCAATTTGTATTTTTTTTTTCATCCGCTGAAAGTATATTTGAAAACAAATTCATTTTTTTTTTATGTTTGGTAAATCGGGTTTTCCGAAATCGAATATTCTTTTGTATCGTTGATAACACGTATTTACGTGTCACAAGTAACTATTTATTAAAATACTGAACATCAAATACAATATATTATCAATTCAGAGTTTTGTAACGTTTGAAATGGGTCCCTCTTTGACGTCACTATTCAGTAACAAAAGTCTGCCATCTAGCGTCGTCTTCTTATCGGAGGATACGTTGGGTTATTTAAATGTGGCGGTAAATTTGTGAATGTCTGACGTTACAATATAAATTAAAAACTGTACATTTTGAATTCTTTATCAATATTTTTGTTTCTGCAAACTCGATTCAAGTTTTGGGTGATTCGTAACAATCGACATACGTCATGCATGAGTTTTGAGAATTTTATTAACAGATTATTGTACATGAATTATTAAAAAAGTTATATACTTTGTACCTGCGGGCAGACAACGAGCGAGTCTTTCGAACCCGAATTGCTCTCTTTATTATTCCTGCAATGTAATGTTATCGTAATTTTTGTTAATTTTTTAACGGATTTTTATCGTTCTATGAATTTACGGAGTCGATGTCGTTTGTCACCGCTTTACGAGATGACGTCTATTCTCGCTGTGTGTTTTATATACCTGCACCGATTCTTGTTTTTTCTAGTATTTTCTATATCTAGTATCTAAACCTTGAATTATAAGTTTCTTTCAGCTTCAAATAAGGTTCTGAGACGACTATCTAATCTCTATCTCACTCCACGATCTTCGTTCGTAATACATGCTCAGAATCCTAGCTCAGTGGTCTCATAGTCGAATAGTCACAGGGATTCCCTTCACGTACTTGATACATAGGATACAGAGTTATGTCGTGATTTTCATGCATGTGGACATTTTGTCCACCTTTTAAATAATGGAACATCTTTTCGGGTCCTTCTATCCCCACGTGACAAGGGTCGAAAGAGATTTGATTATAAATATTTGAACCCGAATAAATCGATCTGAATATTTCAAAGTGAGGAAAATTTATCCAATATCGTATATTCTTTTTTTGGCTACATTTCAAATTGATGATAAATAAAAAAAAAGATTACCTTCCATGGCTCTACGCTATGATATTAAGAACTTTCTTTCGTTTTTGAAAGAAAGAAAGTTCTTCTTTTTTCTTTATCTCACTCAGCCAGTATATAGAAGTTTGCTGTTCAGTTTGTTGAAAGTTTTAAAACATATAAAAAGCACGAGTAAAGAAAAGTGGTTATATCTGTTAGAACACAGCTGTGCTGCAGTAGGTATACCATAAATTCAATCTTACTTTGAATTGTAGAAAATTTCTTCAACTTATATTCGTTCTCTGTGTTATACGGGTCCCCGTTAGGATTTTTATCTCACGTAATAATTCTCCATCTTCTTATATATCTGTAAAGCGTGTATAACGTTATACCGAATATACGTATACCCTTGTCGAGTGAAATAATATAGAAAAGATAGAAGGACGATGTGCACCTCTTTCACTCACAAAGCCATTTATTCGAGAGATTTTCTTACTCAAATAATGTGATTGATGAATTTTCATCTCATAGATGAAGGAACTTTATTAGTACCTATCATTTGAAAATTTTATATACGTGAAGGGAAAATCTTTGACAGACTGTTTTTTCAAATCCGAAGGGAATCAATGCTCCATATAATCATCTCCACTCCGTCGAGATTAGTTATCGACAGGTCTTCGATATTTCAAATACTATTGTCTATTATTTCTGCTTTGTGACCTGAGAGCTTTTCAATATCCATTTCATATCAACTTTAATCAATTTTATTTTATACAGAGTTCTAGTAGTTATACAGGCTGATTCACAATTCTTGACGAATATTTTGAACATCGTATTTTTTGTTTTCTAAAAAAATTGGGCCCAAGTTTTTCGTAGCTTTTATTTATAAAATCCTACTCAGAGCGTAAATTGAAAAAAGAAATAGCGAATATGTGACAAATTTTTCTTGCGAAATGAAAAGAAAAAACAATTATTTCGGCTAAAAAAATTGTTACAATCATTTGGTTATCGATTTTTAAGCAATTGAAGAACGAAAAAAAAAGATTGGAACATTTTGAATTCTAATTTCGACAAGGAATTATCTTTTAAAATATTCATAATGAATTCTGAAGCAGCTTGTAGAGTTATATAATTTCCAAGTGTTGGTTATTCATGCTGAAGAATAAAAGAAAAAAGTAATTAGCACAATAAGTTTGAAACAAATAGTAACTCTAATGCTGTACAAAGTTTTGTACAGACTACAATATTCCATAAATCCACGATATGATGGAAATTTCTGAAACTTCGACATTAACTTCGTCTGATCATTCAAATATTGTTGAAGTTAGTTATTATCCGAGGCAATAGATTTAATCTGGTAGAAAGTAATTAGATCTTCTATCTTCGTGGAAAATATCAGTAGAGTTGAATCAGTCTTTTCTTTTAAATATCGCAATCGAATTGTAAATTACCAATTATTAATTGAATTATCTTTCTTCGATAAAACCTCAGATGAGACCTGTCGCGCCGATGAATTCACCTGTGATAACAAACATTGTATACAACGTGGTTGGGTATGCGATAAAAACGACGACTGCGGAGACAACAGCGACGAGAAAAATTGTCCACCGACCACTTGTAAAGCTGGTACAGAATTCACTTGTTCCGATAAATCCTGCATCCCTTCGATATGGAAATGCGACGGAGACTCAGATTGTACAGACGGATCCGACGAAGTCGGATGCAAAGATAGACCTCAGGGCAAGATACTCAACCACTGTGCGGATACTGAATTTGCCTGCGGCGATCATATCACATGCATACATCACAGCTGGGTCTGCGACGGCGACAGAGATTGTCTCGACAATAGCGACGAATCTCCCAGCAAATGTCACACCGGCACTTGCAGGCCGGACCAGTTTCAATGCGCGGACAAAAGCTGCATTTCAGGTGAGAATAAAGATCGTAGGTTTTATTAACTTCGATCCATGATTCGATGATTCAATTGGCGGTCTGTTTATTCATAGGACACTTGTACTGCAACGGGGTCAAGAACTGTCCTGATGGAGGTGACGAGAAGAACTGTACGGAGGCAAAGATTGTCTGCGATCCATTGAAGCAGTTCGACTGCGGAAACGGATCTTGCATCGCCCTCAGCAGCGTTTGTGACGGGAAGCCCGATTGTGTTGGATGGGAAGATGAGCAGCGTCCTCTTTGTGGGAAGAATGAATGCCTCAACAACAACGGCGGTTGTTCGCAGACCTGCGTCGATATGCCGATCGGTTATCGATGCGAATGCAGACCGGGTTACAAGTTGATTAATAATCGAACATGCGACGGTAAGTTGACGAAAAACTGAGCCACCTTGTTCTTCACATCGATCGATGAGATACAACGGTTTTTCTGTTTTCTTGTGTTTCAGACATCGACGAATGCATGGAACCGGGAAGTTGCTCGCAGTTTTGTTTGAACGAAAAAGGTGGCTTCAAATGCAGCTGCGCTACGGGATACGACAGAGACCCGAGAGACTTGACACGCTGCAAAGCTACCGAAGGTCATGCTAGTTTGTTATTTGCCAGGCGGCATGACATTCGCAAGGTGGCTTTAGATCGCCAGGAAATGACGGCGATCGTTAACAACACTAAAATGGCAACGGCTCTAGATTTTGTATTCAGGACCGGTATGATTTTCTGGAGCGACGTTAGCGAGAAAAAAATATACAAGTGAGTCGAATCGCCTTGCGATGAATTTAAAAACCACGGAGTAACTTCATTAGAATATTCTTATTCATTTTTCAGAGCGCCTATCGACGAGGGTAACGAAAAAACCGTCGTCATTGATCGAGATCTTACAACATCCGATGGTCTCGCTGTCGACTGGATCTACAATCACATATATTGGACAGATGCTGAGAAAAATACAATCGAGCTAGCCAACTTTGAAGGCAACATGAGGAAGACTCTGATAAGGGATCACGTTCAGGAACCGAGGGCAATCGCCGTGAATCCATTAGAAGGATGGATGTATTGGACCGACTGGGGTGACGACGCGAGAATCGAGAGGGCTGGAATGGACGGATCGCACCGTTCGGTGAGGCCACAATATTCAAGAGTTCGAATCCTAGCATTGATAGATTTTTATCATTCTTGTATTCTTAATTCGTAGATAATCGTGAGAAACGACGAAGTGAGATGGCCAAACGGTTTGACGCTGGATTTAGTAGGAAAGAAGTTGTATTGGGTCGATGCAAAATTGAATATCATCGCCTCTTGTAACTACGACGGCAGTGGAAGAAGGACTATTCTGTATTCGCCCGATCTTCTCAGACATCCTTTCAGCATCACAACTTTCGAGGATTATATTTACTGGACGGATTGGGACAAGGAAGCTATATTCAAGGCTAATAAATTTACCGGCAAGGATGTGGAGGCTGTTACTTCGCTCAGATCCGTTCAACACCCTATGGCTGTTCACGTTTATCATCCGTACAGACAACCAGACGGGACAAATCAGTGCCAGGCTGTAAACGGGCATTGCAGTCATCTGTGCTTACCGGCACCGAGGATTAATTCAAAGTCTCCTTTACTCAGCTGCGCCTGTCCAGACGGACTACGACTCCTACCCAATGGTCTGATGTGCGTGGAAAACGGTGAGTCGGAATAATCAGGCTCGCAAAAGATACACCTGGCGGCAACTAATTGCTTGAGAATGCAAATATTGTGTGTCGTACATATAGTTTGATAAGTAAATTAGTGGATATTAAAATGGGCATTGCTATAGATTTTTTTTTCATAAAAGTTATTAAACTCTTTTGTTTACAATTCTTCATTCGTAGATCATAATACAACGAATGTGAATTAGTTCGTATAATTTTTTTTTCTTTTTCTCTTTTAGTTCAACTATTTTTATTCGCACTAGATTTTTGCCAGATATTTATTAGAAAAATGTATAATTTATTTATATGATATTTACTATTTATTTTTGCATCGATGTTGCATGAAAATGGGATATTCCAGAAACGACAACAGTTGCACCGACGACACAAGTGGTCACCGTACCATTTACAAAGCTAGAATCTCCCAAGAGCGAACCCAAGATACATATTAATAAAACTAGTAAGTAAATATGTTACGCATTCGAAGAGAGTGTTTATCCACTTTCCGAAGACTACCGTCTCACATTTCAAAGCTTGATAGCATCTTTTATTTCATTAAATAAGGTTGCATCAATCAAGGTGCATGAATGAGATTGATCTAATCTCTCCGACTGTCAGGAGGGCAGCATGATGCATGTCATGTTTTTTTCCGCTTTACACCGTTACAAGTATTCCTCATGATTGTAATGTTGAGAGTTTTCATTATTTTATGCTGTGGAAAAGATATAAGATTAATACGACCTAAACATCATGTCTCATATGTTCATGTTTAATGTAATATTAGCGTTTCAGCTCTTGTGCCAACAGTAAAAAGTGTTTCAGTAGCTATAACAACTCTGGTCTCAAAGAAATATCAATGTTCAATTTTGCAAACTTTTTTTCTGTACCCGGTAATTGAAAGCATGATACTATAATGATTATAATATTTCAATAGGGCCGGTAAACGATACAGAAAATGGAGAGAATCGATCCGGCGAACCAACAGATCGTGGAATAGTCGCCGGAATTGTGATAGGCGTTGTAACACTGGGACTTATTCTTCTCGCTCTTGTGGCATTCTTGTGCTACAGGCATTACCTACATCGTAATGTTACAAGCATGAACTTTGATAATCCGGTGTACAGAAAAACGACCGAAGATCAATTCAGTCTAGAGAAGAACCGATTCCCCCTCCCAGCTGCTACGGTTGGCGAAGAGGTGAGAGTTTTTACTTACAAGAATTGTACAAAATTATTTTACAGCACATTTTATAAGTTTAGTGTGTTGATTCAACTGTTGCGAGACATTAGAGAACATGTTTGTTTTGTAGGCACAGGAACCGTTGACGAGCCCTGGAACCAATGACTACGTCTAAGACTCATTCAGCCTGCTATGGGGCTAAACCGCAGGTCTAGGAAGGAGAAGAGAGGATCATCAAGAAATAAAAAAATAGTCATCAAGAGTCTATATGCAATTGAGCGAATCACTACACGCCTGCCCAATAAATGCCCGCCCGCCCACCTGCCTGCCTGCCAACTCAGCTGTGATTATGTTTACTTTTTTGTACACTGTGTTTGTTCATTTGAAAATTGAAACGTGTTGCGCCATTCGAGATAATTCGTGCACCGAGTTCCACTTTTCCTATCAAATATAAATGGAGAATACAATGTGGCACAAAAAATCGTATTGTGCCACGTTCTTTAAACGCTGCAGCCAATTCATATCCAATAATCGATTCATTTCAATTTGAACTTAGAAATATCATTACTAAACGTTTTTTAAGACTTCGTACTGGACAACGCTTGTATCTACGTTTTATTTAAATTTATTGTTCATAAGTGGTAAACTATACTAATTGTGATTATTTACTAATTTAATCAAATCACTACCCAGTTGAATATTGTTCTTAGGAATGAGTCGACGGATTGAGGGGTTTGTAAAAATGTATTTCTTAGCGATGGATAGTTTTTGCTGCGGTGATGATCGAACAAATATTCTTCTTTTATTTTGAATTTTTTTTTCCATGGATGGATAGTGAACAACGATAGCGGTACTTGGCACGTCCAAAACACACTTAGCGACCTGCTCATTTAGTGATGAGTAGTTCATATCACAAGAAAACCATTCTGATTAGAATCTTTTAGTTAAATAATTGTCGTAACAATTACGTACTAGAATTAGTTGAAAAAATAAAGAAAAAATTAAAATAAGAAACGCACCATAGATGTAATAAGAGCGGCTCAATGACACTAAGTGTGACTGTACGTTTGTTAGTTGAAGTCAAAGCTAAGGTGAGAGAGAGAGGTTCTCTCGACCTACTAAAAAGTCAGTGTACGAGTATGTGTATAGAAACTAATGGTCTCGAATTAAGAATTAATCTACTTATTAATAATATTGATAATATTATTGTAATTATAACGTCGTATCGTATGTGAGATTTTCTTTATTCTGTTTAAACTGATGAATTTTCAGAAATATCTCAAAATATGTAAGTCAGCTATTAATTTGACTATCGACAAAATTAATTGAGCAAAATTTGCTTAGGGAAAAAAAAAATTATTTTCATTTACAGCCAAAGAATTTCTCAATTGTATAGATAGTATATAACTATTGAATTTAACTCTCTCTTTTTTTTCTGTTTTTAAACTATTCAAAAATTAATAACATTATACAATTCATTCCCATACATTAACACGAGATATTCTAATACAAAATTCATCGATCAATCAAATCTCATTCTAAAATAATATACATAGTCTGTGAGAAGTTTTATTATAGCCGAATATTTCCGGCTAGGATATTTATTACTCCTAGTAAGATAATGATAATCGGTACAATTTGCCAAATTACTAATTATAATTTGTTTGAAAATATTTATTAATCGGAGATATATATATATATATATATTTCTGTAGTATAAATAAATAGTCGAAATGGCAGTTTATAGATTAAAATTATCTTTGATAGTTGTAATTGCATATTACTGCAAGAATCGAAAGTAATATTCGCTACGGCAGTAGGTTTTGAGTGTCCGAATAATAATTTAAAAAATAAATCCACAAAAAAGGGGAGTGAAGAGGGGGGGGGGGGGGGGGGGGGGGGGGTAAAATTTACCAGTGATTAACGTCAAGATTATGATATTACTAAATATAGTGAATAATAACTGATGCTCAAAATTTGATTTGCTCGTGTGTCCTAAATTATTATTTGATAATTACCAGACAAATTTTTTCTCTCTTAGTTATATATAATAGCAAAATTCCTATATTATTATTAAATTGGAAGAATATAAATGTGAGAAAATGAAAAAAGACAAAGTGAATTATATACAAAAAATAAAAAGAAATGCGGAAACTCAATTTTAAACGATTTAAATAGAGTGAATGCAATAAATGTGCGACAGCTTGTAATGTGTAAGTTTGTGGTTCTTTTTCTTAATCGTTTTTTGTATGAATGCATTGAATGTGAGGGCATATCCTAGCCATTTTACCCGCCAAAATGATCGTGTCAAAAAAACATTTATTTCTACTATATTATAATAATATACCCAAATTATTATCACTACGTAAATAGAATGGGTGTATGTATGTATATAATAACATCAAACAAAGAACAAGAAAAAATGTATTTATGTACATACGCACACCACATGTTACATACATAATTATATATAAATAAATACACAATAATAAATCATGCTATGTCGTAATTGTCATATTATTAAAATTATTATTACTATCGTAAAACTATATACATATATATATATTACATATATAAATATATATATGTAGAATGTAAAATTTGTAAATAATTGAGGAAAAATATATGTATAATAAAATATATATACCGCATTTCAAATATTTATTTATCAACTCGAAAATTCAATCAAAATTTACAGTCGTATGATAATATCATAAATTCTAATTGCGCACAACAAATATGCGGCATTACATAAAATAATATCAGCATTATTTTTCAACTATAATTCGTCCATCACTCATCATTACATAAAACTTACATCCGTGTGCTATCTAACAATCTATAAACTCCTATTCCCCAACGACGCAGTCAAAGGTCTCATAGTCGTTTCTTTTTCAAACTCGTATATTTTCTGTTTGAATAAACAACTCAAAGTGAGTACATAATGGTAATTCGAAATGTTTCCATTCCGTTAATCAATTCGAATTGTTCAAAGGTCGTTTCCTTTGTTTCTCAACCACTATTAACGTTTTCAAGTGAATAGTCAATACCTACGTTTGAATCAAACGAGGGGGAACAAAAAAAAAGTAAATGACAAAACCGGTTTTAAATCGATATTTTTTTTCCATCACGTCATCGGCTCCTAAAGGTGCCTTTTCATAGTGTCGCTAGTCGCTCATTTTAGCGACAAATGGATGACGTCATGTAATATATCGCCGCGGCAAATTTGGTTCATGAAAAGGCATCCGTCGCTCATTCCAGCGACGAATAGACTTGTGACCGAATTACAAGATTGAAAATTAGAAATTAAAAATTATACAATACATAGCCGATAACATTACTCTTTTCAATCGACAATAGATATATTTGAAGGACACCCTATATGAACTAAAATTCTGAACAATTTCAGTTTTAGTATTATGTCGCTAGCCACAACCGTATAGTCACGTGTTCCAACAAACTTCGATCGTATAGTCACGTGATCACGGCTATCGCCAGAAAGAGCGGCTTATGAAAATGCACCTTAACGCCTGTCGACCAATAGCGAGTGTCGCGCCACCTCCAGGCCCCACGATCATTCATTTCTCAATGAGCTGAGTCAGGATTCCGTCGGCACCGGACTCGAACTCGCAGCGGACTCTTCCCGATATCAACACGATGGAGGTGAGCCGATATCGAATAAACTCGTCTGCGTTTATTCTATTAAAACTAACCTAACTGTTATTAATTACAGATCGAAATCCTCTCCGCCGGTAAATCCAAATCGATTTCTTCGGTCAACGTGAGTTTTTTTATGCAAAATATTTACAGATTTCGAATTTTGATTGAGCAAAAACAATCTTCAACGATCAATCAAATTCACAGGTCACGGCCGAAACGACGATAGGAGAGATTAAACAGCAGCTCTACAAATTGAAGAAGGCGCCCTACCCGGAGCGCCAGAGTCTTAGGCCGGAATCCAAAGGCAAGTCGCTCTCAGATTCCGAGACCGTTAAATCACTGGGTCTTAAGTCAGGCGGTAAATTGTACCTGAAAGATCTTGGCCCGCAAATTGGATGGAGAACCGTCTTCCTCGTCGAATACGCCGGACCAATTTTTGTCTATCTTTGGCTCTACCAACGCCCTTGGATATTCTACGGCAATGTCGCTTCTCCCAGCGTCCAACCGGTCGTTGAGTGAGTATCTATACCCTCGCACTAAAATCTAAAAATCTTTTTAGCGAAATTTTTAATGATTCTTGATTTTTTAGCTGGGCGGCAGCTTGCTGGACGATACATTACGCGAAACGTCTCTTGGAGACGATTTTCGTCCACCGATTCAGCCACGGCACGATGCCGCTGAGAAATCTGTTCAAGAATTGCTCCTACTACTGGCTTTTCGCCATGTATGTAGCGTATCATGTCAACCATCCGTTGTACACCGCCCCGGATCTGACCCTGTCCTATCTAGGACTCGCGATCTTTGCCGTATCTGAGTTAGGAAATTTGAGCATACACTTGGCTCTGAGGAACCTCAGACCTGCCGGCACCACTGTCAGGAAGATCCCAGTGGCCGATGGAAACCCATTGACAGCCTTGTTCAATTTCGTATCCTGTCCTAATTACACTTACGAATTTGGGAGCTGGATCGGTTTCACAATGATGACCAAATGCCTTCCAGGTCTGTTTGAAATAAATTTGTCATTTACTCTAATTTATTTTTTATCTTTGCTAATTTTAATTCCGATTTTATCTATTTCAGCCGGAATATTCGCCCTAGCTGGAATGTACCAGATGACCATGTGGGCTTTGGGAAAGCACAGAGCGTACAAAAAAGAATTCCCGAATTATCCGCGCAGCCGAAAGGCCATCCTGCCTTTCGTTCTCTAAATACAGAAACGCGCTTGATATCATAGAGGTGTAAAAGATCAAATCTTTTTTTTTCAATTCTCCAACGATCTCTGATGTTACTGTTTTTTTGGTTTTTTTTTGTTTAATAAAAACTGAATAAAAATTCATAGCTGTATTTGATTATCGGCGACGTCAAATCATTCAATTTTTTCCAAGCGTGCATGTGAAACATCAGACTTCCAAATTACGAACGACCCTCGGAATGTTGACTCTAAGCTAATAGCGTTTACTGACAAAATTTCCTTGACTACCGTGGAGTTATGTCACATGGATATAGTCAGTTAATACTATGTCAGTTAATACTATGACTTGTAAGTATTCAGAATTATAGCCGATGGATTTGCATACGAAAGTCACCTGTTTAAAAATCGTACGCTGAATCCACTTCGTTGAATACATGCTTCTGATTATCGCGTACGATTGCTGTTGGCTAGAAACCTTCGCGTCCATTAATTAGAGAATCTTTCACACGGTTTTTTCTGGCTTAATTCAAAACGGTTTTCTGGACACTTCTGGACTATCCGGAGGCAGTTTTGCAAGAAGTCTTTTAATATCGTCCTTCAATACTTGCACTATTTTTTCACAATCTCGCATTTGAGATTTGTAGCTGTTCTGAAGCATCGCGTGCCCATGGCATGCTTGCGCCAGCTTATTTCTTGCTTCTTTTGGATCCAATTCTTTACCCGTTAATCCGAGTAAACTTTCCATGTCCATGATGTGCTTTTGCGCTCCGTTCAGTTCCTTTCTCAGAGCATTGAGCTCCAGTATCAAGACAACATTCTCCTCCATTACCTTGTCCGTATCTCTATTCACACCTCCGTCGTCATGATGCACTTGTTTTTGCAAAGACTTGACCGTTCTTTCCAAGTGATCTCTTTGTCTCATAAATTCGCATTGAGCTTCTAGATCCGCTGCACGATTGCGGAGGAATTCGTCATCGTCGCTGTATCTGTGGTAGAGGTTCTTGACCGCGATTTTTAAGGCATTCGGCTCATGTACGAGATTTGCTGCGTCAAGTAGATCGATCCTGATCTTTCTCAACAACAATTGGGATTTTCTGTTGCGTTGTACCTCCGACTGAATCTCACGCCTGGCGCTGGATAATTTTTCCCTCAATTCGTACAATTGGAGTTCTAAACTTACGTTAGTCTTGTGAAGATTTACGAGCTCAGTTTCCATGTCTTGTATCTTCTCCTTCAAGTCTTTGATTTCTCTGTCTCGAGGCTCTATCTGGTTCTTCAGTTCCCTGATCTTGTAGTCTAGCACGAATTTGAACTTTTCCAACTCCTGGTTATTGCGTCTGAGGTCTGAGATCAGTCGTTCCTTGTCTTGTATCGTTACATCTCTTTCGGCAATTTCTTTTTTCAGATCAGTGACATCTTTCTCCAGGTTTTGAATCACTGATTGAAATTGAACAAGTTCGGTCTGCAGATGAACCGCGTGTCTTTTCAATTCTTCTATCTCCTTCTGGCCAGCGGTGAGCTTGTTACGCTGCACTCCAATTTCCCCGGTCAATTTTAAATTGGTCTGTCGCTCCTCGTGCAAAAGGGATTCGTAGTTCGTACGGACCTCGAATATCTCTCGATCCGCGTCATCTTCTATTTGACGTTTCAACTGCTCATGGACTCTGATTTGATGCGCCATCTCCTCGTGAGCTTCTTCCAGTTGAACTTCCTTCTCGTGGAGTTGAGCTTCGTAAGACGTCGTCAACTTCTCCGCTCCACTCACCCGAACTTTCTCCAGATTTTCCAAACGTTTTTCATAATCTTCTCTCATCTCGTTGTTGCGTTCCTCAAACGTGTGATACTTGTCATATTCCGTTATCAATTTCAAATCGTAGCTCATCTCCATCTGCTGCATTGCCTCTTCGTGCGCTGCTTTCATCCTAACTATCTCAACGTTGATATTGTTCAACTCGTTCGTCTGATCTTCCTGTTGCTTGTCAATCTTCTCTTTCAATTCTTCTATAGCTTCGCAATATCCGTGATGAACGTCCCGCAACGTGTCGTTGTGCTGGACTTCAGTTTGTCTCATATGGTACGCGTGCTCCGTTTCCAGCTCTCTCATTCTGGTAGAAAGGTCTTTTATCATCCGTATTTTTTCCTCCAGATCTTCCCGACTGATCAGCACCTCTCTGCTGTGCTTGAAATCCTTCCGCACTTGAATCGTCTTCCCTTCCGTCTGCAATAGCTTCCATATACACAACGTTCCGTCAATTCCAGTCGAAACCATAACTTGTTCGTCGTAGGAAAGAGCCATCTGTAAAGTACAAACACCCGATTACATCGAACCCGAGATCTACCCGACGCAGATATACCTTGGTGATGTTGTTACAGTGAATGTGAAACTCTGCATACTCCATTCGATCTTGTAACGGACATTTGAGCGATAGAATCACTCCTCCGGGACACGCGACGAACATGAGTAGATCGGCTTTTCCCATAATAACAAACATTATTTGTTGTCCGGTTATACTATATTCGTGCAATACCTGTACAAAAATTCATCCATTTGTTAACGAATTATATAGTTATTAACAAATGTAACGAATGTTACCGCGCTGTCCTTGATCTCTCGCAGTTGGTTATCACTGCCGATGCAGAATGAGGATACTCCATCAGCGGTATTGACCACACTGCTTAAAACGATTCCTTTTAAAATAACTTCGGCACATCTTTGACCCGTGGTCATGTCCCATTCGTAAATGGCGCCCTCCGATCCTACGCTTATCAATTTTAGATCAGATTGGCTCCAAGTCATAGCTTCGATTCTTCCCGTGTGACCTTTTAGAACGAAGGGATTCCTGAATCCAATCGTGGTGTAGACTTGTATGATATTTCCATTAACTGCGGCAAAAAGATGCCCGTTGTAGCTGAAGGCTACATCTTTGCAATTTCGTATAGGAAATTCTTGCATCGGAACGAGATCGTCGATCAGGATTATCATGAATCTGAGTTTATCGCTGAATCCAACCAGACATGAGTGACCGGTTGGGTGTATAGCGACGCTGTGAACATCCTCCATGTATTGCTTCATCATGACTAAGCTTTCATTCTCATAATCCCACATGCGGACTGTACGATCTGATTCTCCGCAAGTTATGAATATCGGCTTCCAGCTGCACATGGAAAGTCCAACTATTGGTCCGTGGTGAAGCTGCTGGCCCAACGGCTTCAGAGCCTGCGGTTCAGGATCCATGTTTATGTCCGGACCCCACAACTGGGCTCTGAACAATTGAGACCACCCCGTAGTCACGATCAAACGATCGCAACTTACGTTCACATTGATAGTATTGATCTGGTAAAGTTCAGTATTCTCTTCCTTGGATACTTGGGCTGGAACAACGTAGATGTTTCTCTTCTTGTATTTGTGCGGCCCTTCCTTTTCAAAGAGGACAATGGTTCCGGACCCAAAGCCAAAGGCAAATCCTTTGGAGAACGTGACTAGGCAGCGTACGTCGTGCTCCCAAATTCCATCGTCTCCACCTTCCAAGCTCGTCTGCGATCCTGAGACTTGCATAACGTATTCTTCTCTGATCTTTAAATTCATCGTCAAAGTCTCTACCATTTTGTAAATATTTTTCAAGTCTCCGTTCTCCAGGTACAGTATTCTGCCGTCTCTGGTGCCCGCTAGGAGTCTGTCGGTGTTCAGCCAGGCCATAGAGCAGATCAGCAGATTGTCAGCCTTGGCAAAGCCGTAGGGACGCCACACGCTCTCCGAAACAGTTAGAAATTTGAAGCAATAAGGACCACCGACGGCTACGACTCCGAGTTCACCTGGATTGCAGGCTATTACTTTGACAATAGCAGCTAAGTTTTGGGGATTCCCGACTTTAACGCTAGTTTCTACCTTCCCTTTTTCCCAATGGTAGAAGAGCATCGTCTGATCAGGTTCTCCGGTAACAGCTGCCAGATATTTGCTATCGAAGGTGAACGAGATGCTTGTGAACTTTGTCACGCCCGGAGCGTCGTACGGAATTCCCAGAGACTTTTTTCTCTTCAACGACGCTATGTCGTACACCGATATACTCGGTTTTTCCCCAGTTTCGCATACTGCAACGAATTTTCTTGGGAATAACAACGGTTAATTGATTTTTTGTGTCTTGAATCGAACTGTTCGTTTCCACGAGGGCAACTTACTTGTTCGGAGCAAGGGCTATGATATTGACCTGACGCCTTTCTGACAATCGGATAAGCCTCTGTTTCTTCTGATGAAAATCATGGACAGCGAGAGCGCTGCCCACGGGGTACAAAACTTCGGCATCTGAAATATACTGCGCGTTCCCATATATGTCCGTTCTCAATCCGTAAAAAACTTTTGATTGCAGAAGCGGTATCGCCATGTCTATAATACTGGAATAACTGTCCTCCTCATATGACTCGCCCCAAGTTATTGTTGATCTAGTTTCCCTAGCAACGAACCCGAAAGAATGTTTGAAAGGAAGAGAACTTCTCTTGAAAAATGTAGAATAAAATAAATTCCAGTTTATTTGCGACGATGATGCCTCACAATTTATGAAGCCTTATTACTTATAATAATTGATACAAATTCTATAAACTTAGCAGCTCGATGGAACTCAACAAAAATAAATGAAAGAAGATATGAATTATTTAGTGGATTGGAAGAACACTATTGATCTCTTGTTGTACGTGGAATTCTTCTCAAGTTCTCTGTTGAGAAACAGGTTCGACTTCGTCTGCCAAACGATTTCTGACTTCGATTCGACCCTATGGGTGGAAAATTATACTTTAATCGCTGTTTTACTCTAGCAATCGTTATCGAATAACAATACAAGGGATAATATAATTACAATATCGCCTCGGTGTCCCGCAGCTGTTCGATTTCAGACTTCTTTCCTGGAACCCCCACGCTATCTATAATGTCGAAGTCGTACATTGATTTGAGATCCTCAATTGTACGATCGACAGCTGCAATTTCTTCCTTCACCCTGCGGCGATCGAGTCTGATCTGATCGATGTCTTTAGTCAGGTTTTCCACGCTCTGGGTAGAAAAAGAACTTCAATATTGTAACAACTAGGATAAAGTTTTGTGAATACTCACATAGACGGTCAGGGCATCACGAAAAATTGGAGTCTTTACGGATATTTCCTTCAGATATGATTTCCTGCGCATAAAAATAAAGAAAGTAAAAGAGGTGTGAGAGATGATATATTTCTATCGTCTCGTGGGTCCGCTTACAAACTCTCCACATCCAGTCGTTCGAGGTCTTCTTTTTCCGATAATATCTCAGCTACGACCTTACGCTGTAGTCCAACGATTTCTTTCTCCGTCGCAGACTGGGCGCTCGATTCCGCCTTCTCTTTGAGCAAAAATTTCTGCTCGTTACGCAGCGATACTTCAACGTCCTCAATTGACCTCGATTGCAGGTCGCGCAGTGTATTTCTCTCATCGGCTATCACGTTCTCAAGTTCTTGACACTGAATTTTTGAAAATTAGAACATAGCCCATAAAGATACAGCGTTTCTGGGACCCCAGTAACAATTATCGCTTGACAATATCACATACCCTCTTCACCTTCGCGTCTATGCGACTCGTATCATCGATAGCCTCTAGTCCTGCCATTATTGCTTCTAGATATACAAAGATTTCTAAATATGTTCGGACTCTCCAGCCTCGATTACCGGTATATTGTCTTCTTCACGAGGTATGACAAGGATATGTATGACTGCTTTTGATCAGATGCTCGTAGTGTCTAATGGGACATGGATGAATATTCAAATTCTGTAAATTAGCAGTCCAGTAGTAGCAAACGAGGTCGCAAATCGTGTTTTACGAGTAATCAAATTTTGATTTTCAAAATTATCGCACGATTTTCTCCCTTAAGGTGAAATGAAAGTCACGTGACCTCGGTATGACTTACACTTGGAATTTTCAAACGCTATTTTCTCAGCCAAAACACATTCGCTTGATGTGAAATTGATATCAGTGACGTAGAAAAACTTAATGAAGGGCCTGCCAATCGTGGATTTTCGAATATCGAAAGACATAATCAGAATTTTGTGTAACAATATTGTTCTGTAACCCAAGGAGGTGCTGCCCCTCGTGGAGAGAGGCAGCACTTCCTTGGATTAGAGAACAATATTGTTAAAAAACTGTCATTACGTCTCGATTTTCGAAAATCCACGATTGACAGGCCCTTCATTGAGTTTTTCTACGTCACTGATATCAATTTCACATCAATCGAATGTGTTTTGGCTGAGAAAATAGCGTTTGAAAATTCCAAGTGTAAATCATATCGAGGTCACGTGACTTTCATTTCACCTTAAAGTTTCAAACTCGTGAAACCCTAGCAATTACCTATTTTATTTCAGAGGCAATGATGCTTCATGAGGGACCTAATAAAATTCGTATTGCAAATTACGTCGTTGACGGATTGCATCGATACAATCTGCCAATCGCATAAAAGGTACGAGAGCATCAAACTTCAGTGTGGCTACTCCCACTCCGATTGGCTCGTCGGACGTCGTTCCGACGCGTAATCACCTCGACTCACGGACCGTGTGTGTTGGGTAGCCGCGTTGCAGGCGTCGCTGCTCGTCGAACGCACATGGCGATGGCATCTGCTCCCTGTGCGATTGACGCAGAATGATCTCGTCGTTCAATCATGCATCTTGATCGTTTACAGTGTAACTAGACACGAAGTGATTCGACGCGGTGAAATTTATTCAAGATTCCAAAACAGTTCGACAGTTAGAAACTGTCTTTTCATCTAATAAAAAATGGGAGAAACTGGGAGCGAAGAGGTTACGCCGAAAAGTGTTATCGACATAACGGTGCAGGATCGATGTAAAATCTGTCAGGAATTGTGTGACCCTTACGATAAGCCGGGGTTGAACTGCTCGGGTATCTGTAAAGGGAAGATACACGTGCGATGTTTGAAGCGTGGCGGAGTCCCTGGACCCTGCGTCGGCGACGTCTTCTTTCAGTTTACTTGTTCCACCTGCAGTCCGACGAGAGAGGAGATTCTGACGAGGGATAAAATGTCCTGGCTCAATGTAATAGTTTTAGCTCTTCACAATTTGAGAGAAAAATCGAACGGCATCAGCAAGAGAGGCTACTTTCATTGGAAGTCTGATATCAGCAGTTTCGTCGATCGCAACTGGGACTATTTGTTCAGAAGGAATGCGTGAGTGGCTTAGACGCCGATTGAAAACCATTGAGAGGAAATAACTAGAGAATGGAAGAATAATTTCCGCTCTTTATGTTCCTTTTTTTACAGTAAGCGGAAGAAAAACTGGATCGGAACGATATCTGGAACCCTGTCTCACTACAGCGGCGTCTTCTTCAAGTCCGGCACCGCGGAACTCAACGAATCCGGATGGTGGAGGCTCATAGACAATGATCCTCCCCAAGTACTCATCGCCAAAAGTGAGTCGAGCAATTATAATAATGGAAGATGATTCTTGGGTAACTAACTAACGAGACCCAAATTTCACAAGAATAATAAAACATCCAGATAAAAGAAGCTAGCGAGTTTGGATAGTACAAGTTTTACAGTACATCGATACGACTTCAATTGACCTCTCTGAACTTTTTACAGATGGAAAAATCGTGGTGGAGAGGAAGAAGCAATTGGCTGGTCCGTCGAAGATGGTTGCCAAGCATCGGAGCAGCCCAACACCCTCCGAATCTAGTATTTCCGTTGGCGAGGACAGCAACTACGGCGGAGAATCGTCGAGGAGTCAAGGACCGTCTATGTACAGCCGAGCCTACGTCCAGCCCAGCGAGACTTTATCCGATTTTTTATTGGCCGAAGACGACGTGCCTGGTAAATTGATTACATGATAAAACATCGTGTTATCTGGTAGTACAAGATGTTCGGTACATATTGTGATTAACATTCTCTCAGATATGGATATGTTGGACGTCGACGACGGTATCGAATTGAACGTTCGTCGGGAATCGCCGTCTTTGACTGATTTGATGAGCGATTTTCAGTACCAGAGTTATCAGCCCTACCAATCTAACAATAACCATCCAACACTCATGGACAGTTTTGCTCCTGATTGGGGAATGAACCTGGTATCCTCTTCCGAAATACTGAACAATCATCACAACATCAAAGACGATGGGAACGACGACGACAAAGAAGAGGAAGAACCGTACGAAGAAAACAGCAACGACAGTCTGAGCTCTTCCGAAGAACAGCCGATATCTTCCCTATTCAACGTCGCGGAGAAGAGAGACTGGCCTTGGAAAAGAACCAACGTCCCTGGTATTTGCTTTTAGAGAGAAAAAACTCGAAGATAAATCGCAATTGTTACTCAAATATTGAATTTTTTCAGTCGACGGTGAGAAAAAGGTCCGAATGAGTGACCAGGAAGAGGCATACATTTTACAAAAAGTAGATAAACGTCATCTAGAAGTAGCACCGCCAGCGATAAGACGATTGTACAGAAAGCTGGCAATTCGGAAGTTGAAACGTGAGCACGGTCTGGCTATATTCGACCTCGACTCTTTTGGCTGCAAACAAGATTCATCTCAGAGAAGTAAAAAGGGGAATAACCGAGTTCTGGACCGTTTTGTCAACGAGAATCTAGGAGGAGTTTACGAGCAAAGACTGCAGGGCTACAACGAACCGACGGCTGTTCATAGCCCGTATACAAATCGCATTCTGAAACCATTCATCAGAAGAGACACGTCCTCTCGACCTCAGTGGCTCAAATTGATGCAGGAACTCCAGGCTAAGGTCAATAAAAATAATCCAGAATGGAAACCCCAGACTTTGGCACCCATAGACTACTCCTACGTCAGACCTCAGCATATTCCAGCTATAAACAGCCTCTGCAGTCAATTTTTCTGGCCTGGAATCGACTGTGAGCAGAATTGCATAGTTTTCATGCTCTTATTTTCATCGTGAAACTCTTCAAATATCGTAAATAATTCGTTGAACTGTTTCTTCCAGTAACGGAGTGTCTTCAATACCCAGATTTCAGTTGCGTCGTACTCTACAAGAAATTGGTCATCGGATTTGCGGTATTGGTGCCAGACGTGGGCTACAACGAGGCTTACATATCGTTCTTTGTAACCAGACCAGAGTGGCGAAGAGCTGGAATTGGAACATTCATGCTGTACCACTTGATACAGACCTGCATGGGCAAAGACGTTACTTTACACGTATCGGCGACTAACTCTGCGCTGATATTGTATCAGAAATTTGGTTTCAAAGTCGAAGAATTTTTACAGGATTTTTACGACAAATACATCCCTTCAAACTCCAGAGACTGTAGACATGCGCTATTTTTACGACTAAGTCGATAACGTGTAGGTTTTAGCTAACATGAAGTAAATAATGATGATAATTATTCTACTGTAATTTTATCTAGATAGAAACATGAGAAGCGTTCCTAATAAGACTGATTATTTCGTTATTATTGTTCTAGTATAAAAATACGTTTCATACAAATTTTTCAAGCGAATTATAGTGTAAATGATATTTTGAACGATTAAAATAGTATTTATAACGATTTTCTTATTTCTTTATCCCTAAAGTAGTAAATTTGATCAAAAATCGTGACAAAAGTAACTGATATAAGCGTGTATATGCTTCATTTTTGCATTTGAACCGACAAATTCACGCTTTCAAACTCAATAATCAATATATTCGTTTAAAATTCCCGCTATTAAAGTTAAAGAAAAAAAAAAGAATGACGATAACTCAAACTAGCGCTAATTGTTTTTGTTTTCTAGTGCCTTCTTTTTTTTCTGTCTAACGTTTTTAGGTTATGTCGGTCATCAGTCATCTGTCAATTTTTAGTTGTTAAATTTTCTAGTTGCGAAGGAATAGGGGAAAAGATAAATTTTGTAAGAATAAAAATAGGCATAAATATTTGAGTAAAGTGAAGTGTAAATAATTTCTAATGAGAATGAAACGGTATTAAAATTGTAAGTATGATAGGTTTCTGTCAACGAACGACGTTGTGACGTACGGAAGTTGATGGAAGGTTTGGTTGGCTGGCTTCGAGCCATTTCTCGAAAGTTCCGGAAAGTACTAGACTAACGTTTGTATATATTCGCCGCGCAGCCTACGCCATACTTTAGTGCATCACAAGACGTGAAACGTACAATACGAGATATACGTTCCGTGATACGTGTTCGAGTTTATATTACAACTATCAAAGCTAAGTTAAGTGATTTTAAGTGTACTTGGATTATTTAACGACATCTAAAAACAACCGGGATACATAAATCATAAAAGTAAGTAAACAAAATAACGATAATTATCATCCGAAAATATGGAAATCTAAAATAACTTCGCGTCTGTCTTGATCTCATCTCGCGCTAATATATATCACGGGACTATGAGGTATAAGAGAAAAAGGGAAAAAGAGGTAGGAGAGCTCCGCGATGATCGCGTACCTACGAGAATGGCAATGGCAAAGATTCTCAATCCACTTCGATCGTCGGAGGTTTATTTTTGAGTTGTTTGGAATCGCTATACACTTCGATGCTATAGGTTTCATCATATCCATAAATAGACCGTGTAGATACGTGGGTGTGTAGGGCCCTCTGTCCCCTCTGTGCTCTGTATGTAGTGTATCGTCTGTGGCAAACGACGGACGACAGTGGAAATTGTGAGAAAATCTGCTAAATTCGATGTACCGTTATCACCATACGTCTATAATCAAGATTTCAAACGCAACGCGATCGATAGAGTCTCCTCCGCGGTTTAGATAACACACCGAATAATCCACATTCATTTTATTAACATAATCTGTCTGTACAGCTGCTGCAAATTCTTTCATTTTTTCTATTCGCGAAACATCCTTGATAGAACGGTTTTCGTACTGCGAGGTCGTCAATCCGAGGTCGTCATTTATTTTGTTCAATTGAACGGTTTACTTTCTGTGTGTGTGACTATACAAACCGTGGATCGAGCTCTTTATAAGGCTCTACAGATTTTATGACATTGAATTTATTCATTTTTAAATCAATAACTTGTCTCCTTCATTTATTTTCAATCCTTGGATCACTGCAACCGATTGCGAATAATAATTAACGTATTTTTTTTTTATGTTCCCAACAAACAATTAAATCTCTTATCTGATCGAGCTTCTAAAATTATCGTTGTTTGTGGACAATAAAATTATACGATTCAATTCAATCTAAAAGCCACTGTCGTTCTTATTACTTTCTATTGACTGAAAGTATTTTAGCAATGATCTCAGCCGTCTAGCCGTCCTATCCCTGTAATATAAATAATGCAAAGCGAATCCGTTGCGCAATGAATTCTCGTTTATTTACTCTCCAACAAATTCGGGAAACTAACTAATCGAAACTATCGTCTGAATTTGTTACAGAATCACAAAAAATGGGTAAAGACTACTACAAGATTCTGGGTTTACCCAGAACGGCTACCGACGACGAAATAAAAAAGGCTTATCGCAAATTGGCGCTAAAAAATCATCCAGATAAAAACAAAGCGCCCGGTGCGGAAGAAAAGTTCAAAGAAATAGCCGAAGCCTACGAAGTATTGTCGGACAAGAAGAAACGAGACATCTTTGACAAGTACGGAGAGGAAGGATTAAAGGGCGGTACCCCTTCTTCGGGAGGCCACTCCGGTCCCAACGACCCAGGATTCACCTCCTACACTTTCCACGGAGATCCAAAGGCCACGTTTGCTCAATTCTTCGGATCGGCGTCACCCTTCCAAACATTCTTTGACTTCAGTGGTCAGGGCAGCAACCGCATATTTGGATTCGGGGACGACGACATGGACGTGGATGACCCTTTCAATCTGGGAATGGGTCCGGCGAGACCCGGCGGTCCCGGAGGAGCTTTCAGATCTCATTCGTTCAATTTTGCCGGTTCGAATCCAAACAGAGGAGGAAGCAAGGATCGGGCGCAGGATCCGCCCATAGAACACGACCTCTACGTAACCTTGGAAGATATAACCAGGGGTTGCACGAAGAAGATGAAAATATCGAGGCGGGTAGTACAGCCGGACGGTTTGATAAAGAAGGAAGATAAAGTTCTGACGATAAACGTTAAGCCGGGATGGAAGGCAGGAACGAAGATAACTTTCCAGAAAGAGGGTGACCAGGGTCGCGGCAAAGTACCCGCCGACATCGTATTCATCATCAGAGACAAACCGCATCCTCTGTTCAGGAGAGAAGGCAGCGACGTCAGATACACTTGCAAGTTATCTCTTAAGCAGGCCTTGTGCGGTACGGTGATCGAAGTACCGACGCTTTCGGGAGATAAAATAACTCTGAATTTGTCTAGGGAAATAGTAAAGCCAAATTTGGTAAAGAGAATCCAAGGTCACGGCTTACCTTTCCCTAAGGAACCTTCGCGCAAAGGAGATCTGTTAGTAGCGTTTGATATTAAATTTCCTGAAACGTTAACGCAAAGTGCCAAGGACATACTTTACGATACCTTACCAAACTGATGAGATTTAACAAGAAAAAAAAACAACAACAACAACAAATAAAAACGAGTAAATCATCTTGCTGTGCAAACAAAAACTGTAATCGATCCGATCGATCATAGAGACTATAGAAGAGAGAGACTCTTGAGCGTTCCAGTACAATAACTTGTAATATTTGAACTTTTAGACACACTATATTGTCGTGATCGGTTAAATCCTTGTCCACGGCAAGTTTATGTAGTTTACTTATCGGATTAGAAGAAGCAGGCTCGAATTTTGACGAAAATATTTGGAAAAAAAAAATAAAAATTTGTAGTCATTATTAGAAGTAAATTGGTTCCTTGAGAGAAAAAAAAGAAACCCAAAAATGTATTTTGGTGATTGTTTCACGAAATTATCGTCTTTCAATTCAATATTATATATATTTGTTTTTGCCAAATATTTCTTGATTCGCACTGAAATACATTTTAGGGGACGCAAATATAAAAGCCTGCAAAAAAAAAAAAAAAATCTTTTCTTTAGTCAATTATCTCGATCCTGACGAGCAGCTTTTTCCGTACATTCTTCAACTAAATAAGTTGCGCGAAGAAATGCAAATATTATATTTTTATTTTTTATTATTATTCTTTTCGTTGAGATTCGATGAGTTATGTGATTACGTTGCGGGAGTGCGCTATTGTATGAGTCTGTATTTACTACTATGCTATTTATGTAATTATACTATATATATATTTTTTTTTTTTTTTCGTTCGTACTGTGGAACTGTTGGTATGCATGAATGCTAGCGAACTGGAGCGAATGAGTTATGAATAATTTTTCAAGTGCGATATTACAAATATGTTATAATAAATAAAGAATGAGAAAAGAAAGAAAACTGCTCTGCGCTGTGTCAATACACGTGTATATTAATTATCGAATGGCTCTTGTATATGAATAAAAAGCTATCTACGTATTTGTAATATTAAAAAAGAATAATTAATTATGTATAATTCTAATTATTATTATTATGATTTTTTTTTCGTCTCTTTAAGATTTAATTATTTGTACACTAAATAAAAAAAAGAAGAAAATTATGTCAAGTTATTCGATATCCGTGTGGTTGTGTCACGTTCTTATATCTATCCTCCCTATTATACTATATATATTCTTGACGCCTTTGCCGCCGTTGCTCCGTTTAATCTAACTTTGTGTCTGTGTCACTGTTTTAAGATTTTTCATACCAAGATCTGAGACACTGTCGGTGAGGATACCAGCGGAGACACTCCTAAAATAGTCAGCCGCGACGATGACGTCATCCGCCTACCATTCAAGACGCCCCTCCTTGCTTCTTTCTTTCTCCCCCTTCGGGTTGGTTCAACACTCTGACCGATGGCACAGATATATATTTATGTATCGGGGAACCTGGATCTTAACGTGTATATGTATTCCTATTGGGATCGTCGAACACATATTATACCGACATGGAGGATAATAATAGCAATAAATAATATAAAAATAGGTGGAGGTCGTCGGTTGAGGTTTCTGGACCACTCAGGGAGATTCGGAGAACACTGTGTCGAGGTCAATCAGTTTTGGGGCACGAGGTTCATAGACTTGTTCTTGTACCGATTCCTCCACAGGTTGTGGAATTTCGACATAATCTCTGTCCGTCCAGTCATCGTCGTGAAGAGAGTCTCCGGTATTGGGGGGCAATGTAGTTAGCAGCGGTAGGCCGTCCGGTCCCAGACTCAAATACTTGATCAATTGTTCCGATAGTTCGTATTTGCCAGGTCTGGCATTCTGCGGTCCTAAACTTAGCTCCTCTTCCATGTTATGTTTACCCAATTCTTTTCCAAAGCGAAAACTCTCCGGTAGGCAGTGGTGTTGACGACAGTAGTAGTTTACATTCTGTTCGGCATGACACCAAGTTCCATCAGGGAAATATGGGTCGATACCAAGATCGTTCAATTCTATCCTCGCGGTATAATAAGCGCTCCCATCTTTTCGCCTGCAGAATATCGCGCATGCCATCCAGGGTCTTTCCGGCTCATGAGGAGCCTGTAATCCGCTACCTCTGCTATCCAGTTCCGGCAATCTTTCGCTGAATATGCTGCACATCATCGTCCCATACTCCGTCGCAGTCTTTCTCTTCTTTTTGCACAGTCTATCATCCTTGCAAAGCACTACGTCGTAGCCAAATCCTTCGCAGCCATCCTCGCTATTATTTGGCAGAGGATTGTCGCAGCGTCTTCTCCTGGCTCGAGCTCCGGAGGCGCCTTGTATGCAGCCGCTGCGGCAAGATTCTTCCGTCCATGCGCTCCACCCTCCGGGTCGTGACCCTGTGGTCTGTCCAGGGGAGGAAATATGCGACAACGGAAGACACTGTCCACCTTGACACTCGCGCCCTTCCGCGCAGTAAGTTCCATCCAGCGCCGGTCCGGCGTAGTAGTAGCCGCTACGATGAGGGGTCTTGCATTGCAGAGACTGGCAGGCTTCGGAAAGAGTAACAACTACGGCGTCCTTATCTCTCAGGAGGACCTCGCACTGTTTCTTTGAGTTCCAAGTCCTTCCAGGTAGACCAAAGAACTTTGAATGATCCAGAGATTTGTCATCGTTCGCTTTTGCATCGTCCAAGAGACACGTTTTCGTGTCCGAAAGCTTACGCGCAACGTCCCGGCTGCATTCCGACCAAATAGTTTCCCCTTGGGTACCCCTACTAGGCGACATGATGTACCCATCCTTGGGACAAGTATTGCCGGTCGAGTCGTGGTGCATTCCCAAGCTTTCGGTGGAATGGAAAGAATGTTGATTAGGTCTAGGTGCTTAGATCTTTTGAATAAACAAGAAATCCAGTATACTAACTTGTGCCCGATTTCATGGGCGGCGATGTAAACGGAGGTGAATCCTGCGGAGGGATATGGTTTTCCAAGTACGTTGGTGGTTCCCAATTCAGCGATGACACATGCGTACTGGTCCAGACAAATTCCTCCTACCGTAGCCAGTCCCATTGTTACTCCACTCTTCCTGCCACCTTCGATGGCGTAAAAATCTAGACCAGATACGTAGAGACCCATATCCCAGTGATTAGGATGCTTATCGCCAACAGGATTATGAATTTTAGCATAATCACAGAAGGAGTCGAGCAGTTTGCTTCTTTCTCCGCCATAATGTGGAAGATCGTGCGGCTGCCTTTGCATGAGGTCTAAACGTACCAATGCGATATCTATTCGAGCAGCTAAACTAGGATGATGATAAAGCGCTTGGACCCCGTTTATGTAAGCTAGTAACATATCGCGCATTTTTTCCTCGTCTTTGTCCAAGTATGGCGAAAATAGTTTGTAGCCAGCCTCGTCAAAGAATACTGCCAATTCTAAAGTCAGGGATGAACCGACCCTGCCTCTCGCAGGCCTAGAGAATAAATCGCGTTCCTGGCTGATGAAATTCGGAAGCACGCTGGGTCGATCCTGAACATCCTTGTGCAGCTTGACGGAAGGTGAAACGTAAGCTCTCCGGACCAGATGTGGCTCCTTCAGAAGTTCCCCAGAGCGGCTCTTTATCGGGTGATCGTCGAAGGACCAAGCGTTCTCATGACGCAGCGGCGTTATCTCAAACGTTACATTTTCCATAAAGACAAGTCCATGCTGTTTTAAAAAATTGTTATCAAGTGATGTAATGCTCTAATCATGTTTTTTCACAAGTGGTAAACGGCGTGAATGAAAAGTGCCGTCATTGCACTTGTTAGTCTATTTACTCGTTCCGTTAGGAACGATCGGTCGGCCTTCTAGATCAGATACTAACCACGGTACGACGATGACAAACGCTGATGGCAGCAGAAATGAGACTATCTTGATGGAGATAATGACACGAAGATGGCGCGCTTAATTCTACATCTTGGAGTACTTTGTCCGCACCGTGCCTCCAAACTTTGAAACCTGGTGCCAGGAGTTTATCGTTTTTTCGCAAACTCAATTCCACTTTTTGACCAAACACTGTGAAAGTCATGGGAACCTGTATGCAATGATTTTTCACACTCAATCAGAATTCTGCTTCTATGAAAGTACGCCATACGAGTGCCGTATGAGATAAATTTAAAGAATTGTATTCACCTGAGCTTCATTGTGCGAATTCCAAACGGGTAACAGAACAACTTCGACATCTTCCGGGATAGTTTGGGCGAGCGAGGATCTCGATAGAATAACTAACAGGATACTGAATTTGAGGATCATCTCGTCCGGTGTTGATTTCAAGTTCAATAGTGCCCGCTGCAGTGTCGAGGCATCATACTTATGTGGAATGATTGTGCGCCCGCAGCCATTCAATCACTGTCACAGGGACGTTATAATGCAAAATGCATGCTGGTGCCTCCATTGAATGAGACAATGACCCCAACGTCATGAATAAACATCTTGTCCTATATATTCCCTGCAATTGAAACACACATGGGTATATTAGATAAAAATTTAAGGCATTTGTCGGCTCTTTATCATTGACTTTCTCTCTCCTATCATCGTTCGTTCTCAATAACGAACTCTCTAGGCAGCTTTGATCACTTATCTGTAAGAATGTGTTCCACCTTTGCAAATCTCTCAATACGGAAATACGGTAGACCTATTGATATAATACTAATTAATTCACCCGCAGAAATCATGTGATTTCCGTTAGAAGTGAATAACGATACTGATATGTATGCTAATGAAAAATTCTTTTCCGTACTATTTCGTTGTACCTAAGTCGGTCTAGCGATTTAGAAATACATTGACTACGAATGTGTTTCTGTCTATGTTTACGGTAATTGATACACTGATTGTATCAACGAAACTATTGAAATCCAATTCACGTACACTGGGTGATTGACTCGACTAAATTTGAGAAACAAATTCTTTGCGACATTCTGAGAATCGGGGTCTGGCCAAATTTCGGAAGCGACCTCAGTTTTCGAGTAAAAAATTATTTAAGTAAACTAATTAGAGGCCCTGGAACTTCATCGGATACCGGAGGCTGGTCGTTTTTTATCAATTTTTAAATTGGATTTGTTTAATATTCTGCTTCCAATGGACATATGGTGATGCGTCATGTATCCTTTTCTGCAGATTCAGTTTCTCGCATTTTTTTCGATGTACAGTAAATCACCCTGTCTGAATAATGAAACCTTATGATTAGTTATATTTTGTCGAGGATGTTTATGAGAAGGTAAAAGAGAATAGAGCATTTTTTGTTTGCTTGTTACAAAAACCTTAGTATTAAAATATTCCAATAAAAACAATAAATAATAATCATGATCAATAGTAATAAAATTAATCAATAGATTCGGCAGTGTATATAACATACGTGGTGACTACATTAGAATATAACTATACGTACTGTTGTATAGGGGGGGATTATTAAATAATGATTCGTTAATTACAACTATATGTTACAAATGAAGCGCTTTTTACATTCATTGGCAATACATAATTAAATTTCTCATTATATAATATATATATACTTTTTTTTTCATCTTATCACACTTAGAGTTACGTTACAGTATCGAACGAAGAATTGATTATCTCAAAAATAATTTTACTTCATCTTTGCATATTCGGTATTCCTTCAATAAGATTTTCTAAATCAATCTTTGTTAATGTTATCAAATAAAAATATTTATAATTCAAAAAATGTAAATAAAAATTTCTCTTAGTTTCAATTACAAATACCGACGTCAAGATACCTATTCGGGTTCAGGTATTTTATATGTTATAATAATTGAAATGAAATGAAATGAAAAAAAAATCAGGATTTACCGACATGTCAATAGCTATAGTACACAGATATTATATACATTGTCACACGAAAATTTTGATAACTGAATAATTGCGATACAAGCATTCTTCACAAAACAAAACAACACATTTATACCTTACATTATATTTGATATAATTAACATTCTTCGTGTCCACGCTTAGACCAGCTTTGCGAACATCGATTATTGTGTTTCCTTTTTCGTATTGATTCATTTAATTCATGATGAAATACGTGCCAAGTCTACATTGCTGGCATCTTTAGAAGACATACATAAGTAAAGCTTTCGTGATTAATTTAACAACTACTCGTAGCCAAGGCTCAACAAAACGATTCTTCAGTTTTACTCTCCAAAAAAAATCTACTAAAATAAAAAATAATGAATTTCACACCAGCTATACGCGCACAACAGTGTAAACTTGGCGAGATAATATGCCCAATGTTATACAAAACCCTCCTTGGGTCTTACTTGTGACTTACGACGGCTGTATAAATATTTACCGTTTCTAGTTTATATATCCTTCGATGAAAGAAAGAAAGTAGAAAAAAAAACGAACGAAAAATTACGTTCATCGTAAACTGTATGGTAGAAAGTTTTTTGAAAATCCATTAAATACACCGACTTCAGCTCCGAGTAAATTATTTTCAAGAAACCAATTTCGGTTACTAATTATTAATTAATTTCTGATTGTGTATTGTAAAAAGCACTTCAAATGTAATAGGTGGGCTGATGAGGGATAGGATGTTAGGATTGATCACCGTTCGGTGGCCATTGCCCAGAACTGTGCCAATCCCAGTCCTTTCCCTTCGGGCGAAACTTGCTGGTCCCCCCAGAGTTATTCCAATCCCTGTGGAAAAACTTTTTTTTGAAATGGTGTCGCTCGGGATCGGGTTGTTGACGCTGGTACTTCAGAGGTACCGACGAACTGTTATTATTAGCCGATGGATTAGGGGGACGAGGACTGGTCGGGGAGGGGGTTCTCGGAGGACCTAGAGCCTCGTCGGGTGATGGAACTACGGGCGGGGGACCAGTTACTGTACTATCGGAGCCCAAACCGCTGTCCGGACTTGTATTTACTCCTTCCGTCGATCTCCTGCGTTTGTCCAATTCGGTGGATGCGAATGCAACCAGTCGATCGAACCCCGATGTTATTCGGTCCTGCCAGTCAGCCTCTCCATCTGTAAAGCGTACCCCTAGCTCAACCAATGATCCCTCGATCTCAAATTGAAGATAATCCTTCAATATTTTGTCATAAAAATAAGCCAATACCAACATCGTATCCTCCGCCACCATTAAAGCGTCGTTCCACAACTAATATTTACTCAATATTATAATACTATCTACTCAAGCTATTATACTTTTCATGCAATCTTACTTCGTATTCTCTTGTGGTCGTAATTCAATATCGATAATTTCCCTCCGCCTCGGACTTACTCTACCTTTTTGTTTCCCTCAGAGAATTCAATTCGTTATCGAAAGTTAGTTTCAGCAGTTTGTCTCTCATTGCAAAATTTGTTTTTGTGTATTCTTCGCGGAGCGAAGGTAGAAATTTAACGGATTCTAGCAGGATTTTGTTTGCAATGGCTTATTTTCATGGAAATATAAATTGGATAAATGTGTGTGATAAAAATATTGAATAAGTATAATAACGACGTGTGCTATAAAAGCTGAGTGCAATAAACAGTGAAATGCAAGAAAATAAGAAACAAGGTACTGAGAATGTAATAATAAAGGTTTGGAACAACCCCTGCGGGAAACAACTCACCAGCAACCACGCACCAACCCAAAGGCAGCCATTCTTTCTGATTTCTCCCTCTGTTCTGTGCGTCTCAATCTCTAACAAAACAAGCTTCAGGGGTTGTGAGTGAGACTGAGTGTGTGACAGACAGAGTTAACTAATATACAGCTACAGTGCATCTAACAAATACATCGAACAACGACAAAAAAAAAATATAAATAAAAAGAATCAGAATAACCAGCTCCGTTAAAAAGATATAAATATTTAGATACGGTTTCAACGGAGATAATAACTCCAAAATCATAGAGTGCAAAAATGATAAGAATGATATAAATTTAAAATAAAATTATATCGAACAAATAATATTCTAGTACAATGCGCAGCGGAAAGGAGATACGATTCAATCTACCAAGATATTAGAGCAGAGTGTTTAGTAGAGAGTTATCCAAACAACGGTCCGGCGATCAAAGACAATCTCATACCATCCGAGAAGATTACTTTTCACATGCGCCCGGTCTGTTGTTTCAACGTTAATTTACATACGAGGTACCCCAATATCATTCTGCACGCAACTTGATGCAGACTTTTCCTCCATCGTTTTGATCATTGTTCATACGCTGCTGCACTAATCACAGTCTCATTTAGACTTCGTGCTTGGATTACTGCCTCATGACATATCATCGAATCAAGAATCTCTCAAAACAATGAAACAAGTCTACAAAATAATAGCGGCGGCATGGACTGGGAAACCGAGTAAATTCAAAATCTGTACGAGTCAAGACTTAAGTTGGTCCAATTTCTTCACTCACCGTCGTCCCCTGCTGCGTTGCGTTGACGTTGAGTCGCCATTTGCGGCTCGTCAACGAGGGGGGTAGACGTATTCGAATGAGGTTCCACCGAAGGACTCAAAGGTGCACCGCTTGTGCTTACCGATGAAATTGGTGTCTCAGTTTTTATCGATACCACCGAATGTGATTGCGAAGGTGCTCCGTTTCCATTACTGCTACTATTCCCGCTCGTATAACGCGGGTAGGGTTGATACCTACTGATAAAAGGACGCAAACTTGATAAACGATGCTGTTTCACTGGATGAAACGACCTATGGAAGGAAGATACAATACCTCCTACTACTGACAACAGTCGGTTCGCTTTTGACACTACTCGTCGTGGTATTATGATTATTGAGTATTCTCGCATGAAGAGAAGCAGCCAGTCCTTCGACCGGTAGTAATTCTCCGTTTGGTGTTGTTTGAGAAGATTGTACAGGATGAGATTGCGTCGGAACCTGGGATGGATTGTCGGTGAAGTAAGACTCGTGATAAGGCTTGATATCAGCTCTCGGAAGCTGAACCGGTGTGTACCTGAGAAATAACATAAAAAAATGAAGTAAAATTCGCTGAAGCAACAATCTATCGTGCTAGAGCGAGGATACTGACCTCTGCGGTTGCGTAGTGGGGGTGTACAGTACAGATGATCGAGTGGCAGTGACAGGAGTAGAACTAGTACCGGTAGTCGGATTTGGGGTGGGTGCGTAGCTAGCGACATGAGCGAGAGTGGCAAGTCCCGCGTCTCCTTCGGCGCTAGCGGGTCTACTAATTGGCGAATAAACTGCCTCAGCTCGGACCATGACGCTCATATCAACTGCAGCATTTATAATAGATTGATTAGAGATTTCAAGGGTCCGTTCTATCTCTCCGCTCACTAGATCTCCGATCGTCCTGGTACCGAGGATTCCCCCATTTCCTCCTCCTGCACCGCCACTTCCGGTGCTACCTCCGCTTCCACCACTTCCACTACTTCCCGAACCTCCGCTACTTCCTGGTCCCGATCCTGTCCCTCCTCCTATTCGACCTTCCTGTGTAGATCGGTCCGTCGTTAAATGCGAGGAGAGACGCTCCTGAGAGAGATGTCTCCGGAGTGCAAGCTTCGCTGGAGAGACCTGGAGAAAAGTAATGGTTGTAATATGTTATATTTCACGATGCTATTATACAGCGACGAACGGCGTCTTACTTGTGTGTAATCAGGTGTAGTGACGTTCTGTGGCAGTGCGACACGTTTTCTCTCCGGTTCGGCTTGTTGTTGCATCTGTTGTACCTGCAACTGCATTTGTTTGCTTCTATTCTGTTGATCCTCGTTTAGAACGCTTGTAATTATACTCTTTAATCTATCTTCAAAATTAACTACTCTCGGTGGTTCCTGTCCCTTGTTTGCCGATTCCCTGCAGTTAGCTTGAGATTGTACGGAAGAAGATGTTGGAGAAGTGAAGCTGAGCGTCGCTTGGGGTAATCTAGCCCTGGCAGTGGTCGCTGTTGTTGCATTTGATCTATTTGGTATCCTACCAGCTTCTATCTGTCTCCCAGTTTCTAAAATTTTTTGGGCTAATATTTCGGGATTGTTCTCCTGAATCTTCGCTATATCGGGAACGTCGGGCCACTCCTGAGACCTCGATCTTCCCTCCCTGCTCTTACGCGACGATCCACTTTTACTCTGCAACGGTTGGTGTTGATTCTGTTGATGTTTCGATCCGGCCGATTCTCGCTGCTGTTGTTGAACTATTGCAACCGCTTGTTTCTCGTTACTAGCTCTCTCCAGGACGTTCAACTCGTGCTCCAGTTTTGATACCTGTTGAAGTAACACATGAATTCAGATATGAAGTACGATTTTATTCGGAGAATCAATCTTGATCGGTCTTGAAAATTTAGATACCTGTGAATGTAGCCTCTTGCGTTGCGACAATGTGGCTGAGATTTCCTTCAGTATATAATCTTGAGTGAGAGATTGCGACGGGTTCGGAACACTGTTGTACTTTTCTTGTAATTCTTGATGTCTAATGGCAGTGAGTCTAGACTGTTCGGCTTCCATCGAAGAAACCTGTGCTTGAAGTTTGCTCGCTTTAGCTTGAAGCTGCTTATGCCTCAACACGATTTCCTTTGCTTTGGCCAGCAGGTCACCAGGGGAGGTGGCATTTATCCCCAATTCAGTCATCCTAGCTTTCAACAACGCAACGCTGTCGTCGATCAGTACTTTTATCTGTTTTTCAAGTTGAGCAGCCCTCGATTGCAGCTTCGAATTTCTCTCCCTCTCCTTTGCTATGTCTGTATTCACTGAGACTCTGTACCCCGGGGTCCTCATCGACTCCAGCATCCCCATAAATTGGTCCCTGAAATAAATCAACAACGGTCAAACACAAAGTCTTTGAAACCCAACAAATCGCAATTTGGATGCGTAGCAATGTACCTATAAAGATCAAGAAGAATCTGAAGAGCGTAAGGAGTTGCAGACGGGGCAGCGGGTATGCGAAGTTCTTCATGAACGGAGGTAGAATGTGGCTGTAGAGCGAGGGAGAGCGAAGAAAGGTGTTGATCGACGCATCCGGGAGCAGGGGGTGGTTTCTTTCCGAGAGCTTGTGGCGACGTGCTGAGTAAAGTCTGGCTGTGAAGTAAGTCCAATCCCGAAATATTGAGGGCCTTTTTGGGTTTTGCTTTCTTGACACCTCTACCTCTCTGCCGTCCTCTGGCCGGAGGTCTGGGAACTCCGTTTGTTGGTTTTCGGTTTAATTTCCTACGTAGCTTAGAAGGTTGTCTACGGCTCTTCGGGCCACCGTCTTCCAAGTCAGAATCACTGTTTGTACCTAATTGCTCCGAGTTATTGGGGCTGTCCAGTTGTCTGGATAGATCTCTCTTTGCTCTGTCGCCCCTCTCGTTGCCTCTACTCGAAGTTCTACTACTATGACTGGCAGTGATGCTTATCACAGAATCAGATTGTTCCATGTCCATAACTCCCGTCTTGTTGTTCTTGAGCCGATGAAAGTACCTCTCAAGTTTAGTCCTATCTATAACGTGGAGATAATACGACACCGGTTTTCCGGTCCACGAGACGGATCCTTTGAGCGGGGACATCTCTGACACGTGCATAATTGTACCTATATCTAAAACGAGAAAATTTCGTCGGTTAACGATGCATCGTGACCTCGTTCAGGTGTGACAATAAAAAAAGTAACTCTTCTCTACCAAGGTAATAGAAGTTTACACACATCGTACATGTTTTCGGTTTTCAGGGATGACCGCTAATCTACCTACCACTCAGATTACGGTCAGTAATGCGAAAGTTCAACGGGCAAAATGACTTTGATGAAACTATCCTTGCGCCGTCCCGCAAATCGGCAAAACGTTCTTTCAGTTGGTGATCCACGGTCGGTCCGAACGCAAAATTGTTCACAAAAACAATCGTCGCTCCTGTTATGCTCTCCCTGTGCTCGTCCGCTAAAAAATCTCCTTTCACCAGACGATATTCTCCGCATCGTTTTCCGTACCAACTCAACCACTTGCGAAAATTATGCTCCATGCTCTGCAAACGGTGAATAGAATATTCAAACTCCGTAGAGAATTATTCCGTTGGCGTGAAATGTATTTTTTCTTACCTGTGCATATCTCGATGGTACATCGGCTCTTTCGACGCCAATACATATTTTACAAGCGGTAGCGGCAGCCATTTGAAGAACTACCTGACCTACGCCAGAACCCAAGTCGACGAATACGTCGTCGTCGGTAACATCGATCTGATCGATCATTTGGCAAACAAGTTCGTAGCTTGTTTCTCCGTAAACTTCTGGCGAAAATGGTTCGTACTGATTTAATTTATCTGGCTCTAGTACCGCTTGATTATACGTCTGTTGAAGTATATGGCGAAGCAGACCTCTGCTCGGTCTTTTATTCAGTCTTTGCATTGGCAGACTAGTACCCTTTTCCTGAAAATTATTATATCATTATCCGGCCTCTGTCGAGGTTTGAAACGAGTTTTAGCTTGAAAATTAGTTTATTCTGCACCATTGATCTGTATAGATTCTCAAAATCTTCATCTTGAGCTACGATGCTTTGTTAGTTTGGAATTATTCACGTTAGTAATGATGATACGAGATATCGCATAAGCGTAAGTTAGATGCTCGAAGCGTAAGATAAGTAAAATAGAATAAGGTATATATATACACAGTGAAATCCTGATTTAAGTTCCCATATCGAGGGCTTCTATTTCGAGTTCCTGGAGAAAAAGTTTGGTATTCTACTTACAGATTTACAATCCACTTAGCCTGTAACTCAAGGAGATTACATTAAAAGTTTTCATATAAATCTGCATAGTTCTACGATATCACCCTGGAATATTGTCGAACTGGTTCAGTATTTCTATACCGTGGACTGGTTCGACCTTTGAGCGTGACCAGCCGGCGAGTGGATAAAATAAGTGCACAAGTGACAAAGACGCAGATTGATCAGCAGGTAATCGCTTAAACTGATCGTGAGATTAACTTAAATTTCCAGTTTAAACAAAAGTTGACGATATGTTTTTCGAGGCATGATGTAAGACTAGTGTTATTTTTCTTTCAGAAATCTGTACACTTTATCGCTATCGAACTAAAGTCTAGCTGCAATTAACAAACCATTAGTAATGTCCTGATATTTTACAGTTTTTTTTTATCCTATGGTTACCATATCCAAATTGTTACTGTGATTTTTTTTTCTGTTCGATAATAAAAATACGATAAGCTTATTCTCCAGAGAAACGTTAAATAGGGATTTTTCTGTTCGAATTTTGTCAAGATGATCGATGGAACGGAACTCACCAATTGAACCCGACTATCGATAGCTCTGTTAAATTTGTCGCATAAGTTTTTCATGCTCTCATAATTATGCGTATCGTAATTGCATAGTATGTTGTTCTCCAGAGGCATTTTTAAGTCGGGTAAATCCTCGCATACCCATCGCATCGTTTCGACAACATCAAGTGCTCCGTCATGTCGATCCTGTTATGAGCAAAGTAATGAATGTATTAATAAAAACTCATCTCGATACCGATTGTGAAACTAATAAACTTATTTATATCTTCAGATGCTGCGCGATAATGATTTCTAAAAGGTTTCTGCAACAAATATCCCAGCGAAAAGGAATGCAACGCCAGAAATATATTTACAACGTTGTTTATACACGAGCCTATTCGGCGATATTATAAATAACCCAGACCCCATGCTGTGCAAGTATTTTTTTTCATCATTGTCAAATGACCAAATGACCGAATATTTGAAAATTCAATTTTTCTCTTATCATTCGACAGATTTGTAGTGCCACAAAGAAAAAAAAAATTCAGACAGAAATACTTTCAGTTCCTTTTCTCTACTTTCCATTTCAGTTGAACATAGTTAATAAATACGGGGATCTAGCTGTTCATAAATGCTGTGTACATTGTGTGATTTATTTGGGGCAATAAACTCTAGGGTTTATTGACACGGCCATATTTTGGTGAAAACTGTAATTCATTCGAGCATTTAGGACCATCCCCCACCATAGATTTTGAGTAACAAATTTTCTTCCATTATTCAACAGGGGCATGTCCCAGTTTTATGGACTTTGGGTGAAAAGTAGAGGATAAATTCTGTATTGGGGATGAATTAGTCGGATAAATTCTGTTTACCGCTTCGCAAACGCATAAAAAAAAAATCCAAAACACTTTTTTTATCGCAACAAAGGAGTTGTCGAAGCTCTCTATGCGTAGAGAAATGTTGATATCATCGATGAGAAGTAAGTAATAAAGTTTCACAACGGTAGTAATCGAATATTGAGACTGAGAATTAGGGCGCAGAGTTTTCTAGTTGTAATAACAATATTTCATCGGCTATAACAGACGATAACTGAAGCTAAAGCTCTAAGACCGATCCAATGTCATTATGTGAGACTGACCTACATGGCTATATTACTTGTTTACAAATGCATGTGCATATAACGGATAATCCAAAAGCTGAAGCCAACTGAGTACACTAACCGAAGTTGAAAAGTACGTTAAAAAAAAAAAAGAAGATCAAACTGTCCGAATAAATTATTCACGTTTTGTTTATATCCTCAGATGACAACGACGAGTTTAGTGACGAAAAATATTATCAGTATTTCAGTTGGTTAAATTCTTCTAACCTCTTTTGTTATAAATGGACAAAGAACTTCGATTGGAATAAGTGAAAACGACGATGAAACGTCACAGGAATAACATCAATATTGTATACAGATTTATTTATAATATAATAATGTAAAAATTTTAGTGTATGATGATTTGACACGTGTAAAGGTCGATTATAACAACGTTTATAAAAAACAATTGTGATAATTTTACTGTGTAAATAAATAAACAAAAATATTTTTACTTTGGGATGAAAACGTGGCATAATAATAATAATAATAATAACAATAATAATAATGATAATAATAACAATAATAATAATAGTGGTGGAAAAAAAAGAATGCGGAATGCGATGATAATAGATAGATAGATAGATAGATAGAGTAATACTCACGGATCCTGACCCAGAGGTAAGAGGCCACTGATAAACTATGGGTTCAGCTCCTGCTGGTGAGTGCAATCGTAATTCCATATTCGTTCGAGTCGTCGATTGAATCGGTATTGTTGACGTTGGATGTGGTAAAAATGCTAGTTACGTGACGTAACCGCCCAGAGTCCCGTTGGCGCGCGAGCACTAGGACACCAAGACCACGTAGAAGACGCTCGCGGAGCCTCTCCGCTTCTCGACTTCTTTCCCGTACATTAAGAAAGTAGATTTGTTTTTCTAGCGCTTGGCGCCTTCGGGCGCGCTTATGGGTTCGACGACTTATTCGCATCCACGACAATGTATACGAAAGCGGAGGAGGACACGCGAAATAAACTAAACACGACACACAGAGCACGGGTCCCGCGACAGAAAACACAAGTGGAATGGAGCGGAGCGGAGCGGAGAGCGTTTTGGGGGGGGATGACGACATCAAAACATGGCGTCATGCCTTCCCGTCGTCCGCGACTGTGGCTCGCCCCTCTCTCTCACTCCCACGTACTCTGATCCCTTCCGTCTCTCTCCATCTTCTCTGGCCGACGACCCATTTGGATTCGTAAGGCTAGGCAGTAGGCATAAGCTAAGGCCTCTACGCATGCGGGATGAGGCGAATCAACGAATCCGAACTAGAGAATCGAGTTTAATGAATTTTCATACGGAATGAATAACATGAATATTCCATCCGAATGATTATAGCGGAGAGATAGGAATATCGCTTTTTATAAATATTCGAATTCTTCGAGTTCCGTCGATTCGGGTCGAGGCGTTATACCGCTTTGTTTATTTCTCGGTTATTTCTTAACCTCGGTATACCGTCTGTCATGAAAGAAAATCCCCAGCTGCCGCTGTCCCCGCGGGGACAGGTCTCGGTCTCGTCACGTAGGCACGAAACCGCTAGTGTCATCTTGCAGGTAACTTCGAAAGCTGCTGGTAGGATTCATCGCGGAAATTTGTATTCAGATTCTTCTGTTTTTTTTTTTTTCATATCTCACAGTCAGTAGTTATATTAGAATAACCGCCTGGTCATTTCGAACAGTCTGACCGAGAGTTCATTCGACTTTTTTTTCTTTCTTATACATCACGTATACGGTAGAGTAACGGAACTTGGTTGATTGTATTTAATTCAATAACCATAACCGTTCAAGTATAATTGAGATTTGAAAAAAATTTATATAAAAAAAACCACTAAATAAGGAGAGAGAGAGAGAAAAGGAAAAAATATTTCGCACCTCCTTGCGGAAACTTGAGGAAACTATGCGGATTGTTGATAAAAAAAAAAAACGTTGAAACGGTAATCGCTACGTGACGTGTGCCTAGTGCCTACCGAGTGTTCCTTAATAATTATACATTGTATATAAGATAAGAATTTTTCTATTAGGTTAAATTAGAGTTTTAGAAACAAATCGACGATATGTCAGACGAACTAAAGCTCGATCATAGAGCTAAAAAACGTATCAAAGAGGTTAAACGAAAGGCTAGACCAGGTATGCACGCATCGTAACCTAACCCCACACCCCTAACCTAGTATAATTTATAAACTATTAAGTATTAAGTATTTTAGTAACGCGATACGGGTGTGTGAATTAGAATTCCGAGACACACGACGAAATAATTAAGATCGATGATCATTTATTTTTCTTCTTTACAGAACTCGCCGATAAAATCGCGTGGTCTCAGCATGGTTATCACAAAAAATTTTCTTCCTTTTGGGAGTTTACAGACAACGTCGATCACATAGACGAGACGTCAGTGTCGCCTGAAGAGTTTATAGAAAAATATGAAAAGCCTTATATACCCGTAGTGATAAGAGGAACTCAACGCGATTGGAAAGCGCAACACAAATGGACCATCGAGGTAGAGAAATGTTAGAATTTTATAACTTGAATCGCTGTATAATTTTGTCGTCAATTTTTTTAGAGACTCGCCAAGAAGTATAGGAACCAGAAATTCAAGTGCGGAGAGGACAACGAGGGCTACAGCGTCAAAATGAAAATGAAATACTACGTTCGTTACATGCTGAATAACGACGACGATTCTCCGCTGTACATATTCGATAGCTCGTTCGGCGAACATCCTAGACGCAGAAAATTACTCGAAGATTATTCGATCCCTCTTTACTTCAGGGATGATCTTTTTCAGCACGCCGGAGAACATCGAAGACCCCCTTACCGATGGTTCGTCATGGGACCGGCGAGATCAGGTACCGAAACAACCGGTATTTTGTCACGGATGCGTATAACGTTTTTTATTCCTCGTCGAAACAGGTACGGGGATCCACATAGACCCGCTGGGAACTAGCGCTTGGAACGCGTTGATATCGGGTCACAAAAGATGGTGTCTGTTCCCCACGCACACGCCGCGAGATCTGTTGAAAGTAAGCGCGATGGAAGGTGGGAAACAGAGGGACGAGGCTGTTACTTGGTTCTCTACAATTTATCCTAGAACCAAGCTCCCCTCGTGGCCGAAAGATTGCCAACCTACTGAGATATTACAGGGCCCTGGAGACACTGTTTTCGTTCCGGGTGGATGGTGGCACGTAGTTCTCAATCTTGACGACACGATTGCAGTCACACAGAACTTTTGTTCGAGAACAAATTTTTCTGTTGTGTGGCACAAAACGGTGAGATTAATTGACCCGGTGCGAATCAGTAAAATTCTTGATAGAAGGCTCTAAGAATTTTACGATGTGATCAACAGGAAATTATCTGTGGAATTTTTTAAAGAGAATCAAGGTCGTCGACCTCATTAGCTTATGCGGAGTACATAGACCAATATTTGATTTTTGTTTGTTCATCGAGTTCAACGGCTTTTTTTTCACTACTTCGAAACCAATTTATGAATATTTTCAACTATTCATGAGATAGAATATTAAATACTCCTAAAGCAATGAATTTTGCGCGGTTAAAAAACACGACTTAAATTTCTCTCAATCATAATTTGGGTCTCTGGGGTTTTTCACTGTCTTCTTATCTTAGATCGTAGATTGATGATTGATATCAGTTTTGATATGCTATCACGCGCTGTTATTCTATACGCGAAGTACGTAATCTCAAAAATCGATGAAATTGCGAAAACCTGTTATTTCAATGTTTCCCATTAGCCCAATGCATAAACAGTTCGGTATTAATTCTGCTTTCCCAAGCTATTCGTATGTGTATAATTATTAATTTTTACAATCAGTTTCTTTCGCAACATACTTTGACGCTAATTGGTCCTTCTTGTTCGATTTTTTTAAATTATATTCGTATATCCGTATATCAAGTAGCAAGTAAATGCCTGAACTCTTTTTTTATGATAGTATATATGAATATTTCCAGGTGAGGGGAAGACCGAAATTGTCTCGCAAGTGGCACAGAGTACTTCGAGATAAAGAGCCTGAGCTCGGGGCCCTAGCTGAAACAATCGATGTGAAAGAAGATACCGGAGTAGCGAGCGATTCTTCGAGTGGATCTTGCAGTAGCTCTTCGAGTAGCAGCAGCAGTAGCCAATCCGACGAGAGTGCCGACGACAGTGGGCAAGAATCACTCACAGCACACAAGAAAAAGAAACGGTAATTGGATAGTTGCTCATTTTTGTACACTCGAATTATTCAGTATTGGGTTTCAAAGTTCCTTTATGAATGATTATATGTTATTAATTTCAGGAGAAAACTAAACAGCTGCCAACCCTGACAATATAGTATCCTTGGGACCTCCAGAGACCTCAGACTGTACAGTATTATGCAGCAATTATTGTTTGTACCAAGATTAGATATTGTAATTATTATTACCGTATCCCTGTTCATAATAAAATAAATGCTAGATAATACCAAAACTGTTTTACTTATTTTGTATATTTTATTTATTATCGTTTTCAAGCAGCATTAGGCGTAACAGGTGAATCGAATACCTCGTTTTTCACGTCATAGCTGCGACACGTGGTCGTATCGTTTATTTTATCGTTAACAAGTTAGCTAAAATACGTATTCGATAAGAAAATACTGTTGTTAATTGCAATACTAAATTTATTCCTACGTTCCGTTAGCTGAGTTGGAACTAAACGATTTGTTCGATATACTCGTGATTACAAAAAATGGAATTACGTATACATTATACAATCGAAATATCCTAACGATCGAATATCATTAAAAAAAAATAATAATTGACTACTAATTTACAATTGGGAAAGTAGCTTCGCCTCAGCGCCTCAAGGAGTTGCTTCGTTGTCGTTGATCTCTCTTGTAGTAGTGCCATAATTTCACAGACCCATCGCTTCAGTTTGATGGCAGCCATGCAAAGCAATAAACGAAAAAGTAAACAACACAGATGCAAAATAAGAATGATTTTGTGAAATTATTATGCGAGTGATGAAACATTGAGACAACAATAGAATGATTATTCCTGATAATTTAACTAGGATACTACAACAATTTTTGGCCCGACAAATCAGCTGAAAATTATCAGCCGATATCAAATCAGTCGAGTAAATATCACCGAGAGGATAACTCCTTCGGAGATCAAATTTGAGATCGAGATTAACGTACTTATTACTCAACACGACCTCCGAGTCTACGATAAACTTCTCTATTTTCAAATAACAAATTCAAGTTTGTTTGAGGATTCATTATACCACGTGAACAATTACGTAGGAACATTGAAAGCTCTGGTATAGTAATAACTGTGCTCACATAAATCTATCGGATTATACCAACGCTTATAAATGGATTCGAAAATATATTCTATCCTCCTTTAGTTTGATTCATACTCTTGGTATACGAGAAGCAAATTAAAGTGCGGGTATCATATTATGAGAAAAAAACAGCTGTAACACAACACGATAAAATAACAAGTGAATAAAATAAGTTAAAGCGATACTGTCGACACGGACATAGTAAGCGAGGAGTCGGGTATTCGCCACAGCTTCACTTCTCCGGAACTGTAATAAACCATTCCACACCTCGTTAAATCTCTTCTCATCGGAGTACAATGTGGATGATATTGCGCTAATATCTGGACAAAACAACGAATAGAATAGCTGATGTGACAATGAAAATGTGTTTCACTCACTTGCTCGCTGTAAATACGTGCTGCTGATTGGTAACAACGGCGTTAATGGCTGAACTGTGAGCCCGAACTTCTCCCAGGAGACTGCACTCCCCGGATTGATCGCGCGGAACCGACCATGCCCTCAGTAATCCACCGCGACAACCGGAAACCAGAACCGAACCGTGGTTAACGGTGCACAATCCCAGAACCCAATCCTTATGGGCGTTGTTCAAGGACTGAACCAGCTCCATTTTATCAAGATCCCATCTCTTGATGCACATATCTCGAGAACCTAGGAAAAAATCGAAGTTATCAAATTCCTTCGTCTTCAAGAATAATCGTACTTGGTATTTCCGTACCAGAGAATAACGTCGATCCATACGTAGCCAGGCATTGTACTCCGTCATAATGTGGCGGAGCGAGGCTCACAGATTGTCCCGAGGTGTTTGGCTCGACGAGCGCGATTAGATGATCCTTGCTGCCCGTGATGACCCTGCCATCGGCAGAAACGGCCAAACACATGACCGCGGCTGTGTGAGCAGTGCTCAATCTACCGGTATAAGTGAGCTTGCGCAAGTCCCACACTCTGACTTTGTCGCTTGTCGCAGTGTACAGCTCTTTCTCATCCAGACTAAGCGCGACGTCGTTGATTGTAGTTTCTCCGACGGGAAGTTGGAGGGTTCTAGACGGCGTTGACAATGCCAATGGACCACTCTGAGCCTGGCCGGACGAGAATAACGTCTTGATACAAGAGTTTCCTGCTCTCAGATCCCACACTTTTACATAGGCCGCAGAGATGCTGAAGAGCAGGCGATGCTCCATGGAGTATTTGACCGCCACAACGTTGTTCGGATGACCGCCGAGAGTCAGACTTTCGAGCCCGGTTTCCAAATCCCAGACTTTCACCGTTCGATCTGGAAATAAAAATCGCAAGTTATAGGCAATATTCATTGAGACAGAATTTAAATCCTCCACCTTTTGATCCACTGAACAGGCGATCGTTGGTTGCACAAATTGTAAGGACAGCTTTGCTGTGTCCCTCCGCCACGTGGCTACACTGCAGGACCGCCCTTGGCTGTGCCTGGAATAGAAGGAGGAAACCGATTATTGTGATTACTGTCTTTTGTGTGAAATTGATACACTTGCCTTTCCTTGATATTGCGAGATGACTCCTCTGGTAGGCTGAGGGTCAGAAGGCAAGGGTTGCCTACTGGCGGTCAGCCTGGAGAATACATTTTCTTCTCGACTATTGAATCGTCGATAAGCGGTTGGCGAACCAGGCGGCGACGATACATCGGTAAGTCCTACCTGTTCCCTGGTTAGGTTGTTTTGTTATGTTAACGCGTTAGTTAGTCTTATTAGACGCATCCCAGGCTGATTACCATGCTTTTTCTAGTTCATTCGGGGCTACTACGCATGCAAGTGCGAACGATTGAGTTTAAAACCACGGACGAATTCCTTTTACGAGAATTGCACAATTTTTTGTCTTTTGTGCCAACTGCAGTAAGAGAAAGAGAAAGATGGTCAAATTGACTTAGAGAAAAATTACAATCATTTAGGACTACGTAAAATCCACATTTATCTATAATTCAGCAAAGCGTCGGCGTGTAACGAGGTGCGATTATACAATTTTTTGTTTTTGATATTAGATTATAAGAATCTATTCAATTGTGTGATGATTAGTTACGGTCTATAAATTTATTCTTGTCGAATATTCTATCTTTTATTTTTTCTAAATTTCATATTTGCCCAAACGAAACAATTAGAAGATTAAATTTCATGTAAGATATTAATGCTATATATTGATTGTGAGAAATTTTGATAATCGATAATTCCAGAATTTATTTATGATGGAGGGTTTGTTAATCATGTTAGTTTCTACGGGGTATTTTTTGTCTTCTTTGTTTGACAATAAATGTAATTCTCATTAAAAGATATTTGTCCGTGAGTGTGACTGCAGGGTAGTTCATTGGTACACGGTTTATTCAGCGTATGAAAAAACTTGTATTCATACATTTATTGTTATGGCAGAAATGTAGATATAGAATATTAAAAAGTTTTTAAATAAGACGAGATAAAAAAAAAAGAAGTAGAATTAATTTTTACAAAAAGATAATCGAGACCATATTAAAAAAATGGCCCCGATAACATCGTTACAGTATTTTATTTGTGTAATATAACTATGTATTTATATAGCGAATAAATATTTACCTACGTTTAATGTTACTCTAATTTGTAGTTTTTCTTTCTTTCTTTCTTTCTTTCTTTCTTTTGTTTGTTTGTATGTTGTTCGTTGTTATAATTTCATTACGTATCAATTTTTTGTATCAAGGAAATACAGCCGAAATCAGTGCATTGTACAAGGCATCGAAACAGAGATATACAAGGAGTGCAAGGGTAAAGACTTGTTGAACCATTGACACTCACATGGAGCCACCTCCTGGATGGAGGGGTCGTCGCAGAGGCCTCGGTGAGGTACTGTCACGCCGGGCCAACGTCGGCGATCCAACCATCCCGATCCCATACTGACTCCTGGTTAGCACCAAACCCCTAATTTTATGGCGATAAAAACATTAAAAACTCCTTCAAAATTCATTCAACGACGTTAAACTTCCGCTACACTCACTTCAGACTCCCAGGAGCACTGGGGACTCTTGTGAGCGGGTGATTGTGGTTCTGGTTCTGATCCTCCTCAGCTCTGGCCGTATCCGAACTCATTCCGACGCCATAAAGTAATTCCTGTGGCTGCGTAGTCCGCCGTCTAACTTTATTGCTTCGTTGTTGCTTATCCTCGCTTCCAGAAATTACCTGGTTGTAGCTATCGTTGCTGGAAGCATAAAGTTCGATGAGTTACAAGACCAATTCTTTTTATTGTAGTACAAGTTACATTTTCAGCCATTTTCTACGTAGTCAACGCTTACTTGTCCGGTGAAGAGCTTCTTGAGCTAGGCGGGCTATAGACCGAAGAATTATTCTGATGATTGTTCGTCAATGAGAGGAGATCCCTGTCTCTGAGCACGTGTTCGAGTAGCTGATGTTGAACGTCGCTTTCCTGCGCGACCTGATTCAGCCTCGTTTCCATATCTCGAACTTCCGACTGCCTTTGGGCAGCCCTGCAACTTTGTTCGACGGTGAACGTTAGCATCCTTTCCAGCAAGTAGCGCGCTTCGTCGACCGATTTAATCGTCGCAACCAGTGCCTCGGCGCCCGGTTCGCTTTCGCCCTCGACTTCTCCCATCTCCACCATGTCGTGTTGGCATTCGGCTATACTATCCTGTAAAAAGAACCAAGATTTAGCGAGCATATAGAATCTACCCGAACCCATTCATCGTTACCTGTAAGTAACTTATTTTGCTCTTAACGTTATCGATTTCCTCGTCCACATCGGCCGTATCTCCGTTCAAACTAGCAATGACCGCCCTCCTTTTCTGAAGCCTCTCCAAATCCCTGCCCAATTCTTCCCTCTCTTGTAAAAGCCTCTCCATTTCCCTTTCGGTTTCCGCGGCAGCCTGCTTGGCCAGTGCCTGCTTGGTAATTGTTCTTTCGAACGTTTGCCATCTCTGTTTCAGAGCCTTTGGACTCTTCTCCTTCACTACCGTCCTGCCAGCTGCCTTTTGGCTCAGGCCCCTATCGCGTTTTCTCAGGGCTGTTACCTCCTCCTGCTTCCTCCGCAGGACGACTTCCTTCATTTTTTTATCCGCTTCCAGGCTCCTGATCATGTTTGCGTTCTTTCTACTCTCTTTTCGCAGCTGCGCTATCTCCCTGTTGCGTCTTAGCTCGTTTTCCTTGTGCCTCTGCGCCTCCTCCCTCATCTTGTTCAACAGCTTGACCTTGGCTCTCTTCATCTCAGCCAACTCGTTCCTCAGACCCCTCAGCCTGTTTTCGCTCTGAGATTGGCTTCTCAGTAATCTTGCGTGTTCCTTCTTGGCCGACTGGAGTAATCTCATCTCTTTTTGCATAGACGATAACTTTCTCTCGTATTCGTCACGCAGTTTCTTCACCTTCTCGGTTGGCGGAGCGGGATGCTGCTGCAACGAAGACAACACCTTGTCTCTCTCCTCTGTCGTGTTTCTAATTCGAGCTTGTAATTGAGTCAGTTTATCCTCATAGTGTTGTTTCATAGTCTGTAGCCGCCTTTGAGATAATTCCAACTCTTGTATCAAACGCTGTTTGACATCAATGTCCGAAGTCAAGGCTTCGAGCTCTCGACCCATGGCTTCTTCCTCCTCATCTTCTTCCTTCCGGTCGGAATCATCCTCAGATTCCTCTTCGCTCATAGATTCTTGAACATTGTCATTTTCTTCCTGGTCTCCGTCTTCCCCCTCTGCCCTGGGAGTAGCGTTAGAATGAGGTCCGTGTTGTCCTTTCAAAGCTGCCAACGTACTGATTTCCTTCTGTAATTCTTTCTTAGCATCCGCAAGCACTGTAGATGACTCGCTATGGAACACGTAGGAGGATTCTCCGTATGGATTAGCTGCGTTGACCTGTAACAAAAGCGGAGATTAACAAGGATATTGAACAAATTATTTCCAAAAAATTACCTGAACTTGTCTCTTCTTTAGCTGCTGATACATCGCCTCTGCCTCCAGCAAACGTGCTCTGAGCTCTTCGATTTCTTGCAGATAAGCTTGAACCAGGCTTGTAACATCGTCAGTGCCACTTCCTCCAGCAGCGAGCCACTGACCTGCCGCTTTCTCTGCTAGCAAAAGAGCGTTCTTGGCTGTGAGAGCTTCAACGGTCTCGGAAAGGGCCTTTACTCTGGTTCTGAGGCTGGCTAATTCACTGGTTAGCATCTGGTTCTCGTGCCACGCGTCGTTCATGCCGTCTTCGCCGACTACTCTCTTGCCTGCGGGAAAGGATTGAAAAACTTTGTTAGACCGGGTTTTTTGATAGATTTTTACGAGGTACCTACCCTGCCTGTATTCCATCAACTCGAGTTGAAGCTGCTGTATTTCCCTGCGAAGCGAAGTAATCGTTCTCGAGCTCTTGTCTTGATTGATAGTAACTTTGTTCTTGATGTTCCTGGCTCTGTTTGCATATTTTAAGGTACTCAGTGTCTCCATGAAATCGCGATCGCTCGGGGATACACAGGCGATCATGACGGTCTGACTGTTTCCTCCCAAAGAATCCTGCAGCAGTCTGGTCAGCTTTGAATCTCTGTATGGAACGTGAAGTGCTTTTTTGGTCTTGTCCCCGAGGGCTGATATCACGTTACCGAGAGCCAGCTGTTCAGGAATCAACAAACACCTCAGTTTTCGCACTTCCATCGCTGTACCGAGGATTTGAACTATTCATAATTACCAATCCGCAGTTTATCGAAATTCCTTCCTTAGCCCTGTCCCCAGTGGCGCCGGTCCTTTTAAGTCTCTCCGATCCGGCCAAATCGACGAAATGAAACTTAGCAGTGAGAGTTTCAAACTCGCTCGCAGGTTCCGTGCCGCTCGTGTCAACATCTGCATCAGGATCCTCGACCTTGACACACCGTTGTTGTTTAACGTGCAGAGTGAATATCGCATGCGATCTAGAAGACTGTGTGTTCATCTGCGTGGAACCGGTCGTCCTGGAGAGAGCTCCGAGGCGAAGACACTCCAAGGCGTCTTCCGGACTCGTTACATTCCTCGGCTCAACACCGGCCAGATGAATACTTCCGGTTGTATCCTCGTGGATCCTGGCCCCTCCCCTGGGGCCCCCCGGTTCGAGCAGATCCTTGAGCTCCTCGTTGTATAATTCAAGGAATTGCGCGGTCACCTGTGATCAAGAGAGTTGAAAGTCTCTGCGACAAATTCAGATCGAATTTCTCTCCCCTACCTTGAACTCCGGAGGCATCTGTCCCCGTTCTCTAGCCCGTTCTTGTTTCTCCAATATCCCGTTGTACAAGTGAGCGATAGCTCTCGGAATAATGCCTATAACAGTGTCGTCTATTTCCACGTCAAAACCCGTCCCCATGGTGTAGGTCTTGCCCGATCCGGTTTGACCATAGGCAAGAACAGTGGCGTTATACCCATCTAGAGCACCGTCCACAAGCCTTGCGACGCATGCTTCGTATATAGTGGCTTGACCAACGCCGGTATCGAAGACATGGTCGTACGTAAAGGCCTTGTCTGGGCCAAGGAAGACCTGAGGCTCCCCGGGAGGCACCTGGGTGCATACTCTGCACATATCGATGACCTCGCGGGCGACCTGTGGCCTGATCCTAGATAACGATCGATAAATATTTGAGTGGGAGACGGAAGATGTTCATTAATTCTTTCGAGTATATAATTTATTGCGCATAATAGAGACACAGGGGACTGGCAACAAAGCCTACACACCGTGTTTCTTAAAAGGAGAGAACACGTCGGTAGTGTCAACACGGGAGAGAGAGAGACGGATTAAAAAAAGGCGATTATGAAATCTAGCCATTATGCAATTACTCTAGGATGGAGATAATAAGTGATAGTAAATACTACGAAGCATCAGCTGATGACACAGCCTCGACTGGATGTAACTTTCTTCCGATGTTCATTGATATTTCGTAATTATGATGTATCGCTGCCATTCTGAGAATTTGCTGCAATAAATTATCTACGAGAACCGGTTTTTCTATTCTGTCTCAGAAAGCGAATTTAGAAAATGTTGATTTTAAGATTGAGACTATTGATGTCACTGCAATCTTTGGGACGTTACGCAGGTAGCTATTATCCAAAGTGTTTTGTTTATTGTCTCGAGACGTTTCTTTGAGAATATATTACACCGTCCTTGAGTAGTAATTACAGAATGTGTGTGTTCTGGCGCTTTATTGAATGAACAGTTAGCAGACCTTGAATTTAAAATGGGTAAACTGGAATATCTTACGTGGAAACCATTAGCGTTAGCCAAAAATGAATTAAATACCCCCTTCAACCGCATACTCGTTACTACAATTCTATTTGAATAATTTATTCCGTTTCGACCGTAACGTGGGCCGAATAATTTCACCGATATTACGGAATTTAAATAACGATTTTTGCGTCAATGTCGAACGCATAGCGAATAACAATTTCCTTTTAAAGAACTCTGCATGTACGCTCGATCGTTTCCCGGCCCCCCCCACGCAGTTCCAAAAGTTGTCTCCATTTGTGCAGTGGGTGTAAAGTAGAAAATAATTTTACAAAAAGAAACAAAATATATTCGAGTATTATCTGTTTACTTATACACGCTTATAACGATAACAAACGTACCTGACAGCTACTCGAACGCTCGAATCGTCGGCCATCTCCTCGCGGTTGTTGCCGGAATATCCGACCGCTGACAGCCGTGTGGTAAATAGTAATCAGTAACAATCCTTGGATAGATTTAGGCAGAAATCGAAACTTCGATGTGTTCAGTAGTCGAACGCGTTGTATACGGAGTAGAAAGCAGTCTCCCGACTTATGGGACTTCTACCTGAGGCTATAGCGTTACCTCGCGCATTATACAAACACCTCGGTCTCGCGCGATTGATCAACCCTTATTGTTAATCGACATCCTTCTCATGGCTTGAACAGACTTTTATCGTGCATCGCGCCGCTCGCCTCACTCGACTGATTCTTAATTTCGCTGGTGGTACGGTTGATGCTTAGACGTCTTTATCATTTTTCACGTAGGAATAGACGCTCCGCGCCATCTAGTCGCCGGGGTTGACGTCGCGCTGCGGACATAACTAATCCGATTACGAAAGAGCGAAGAATTTGAATATGAGTAATAAACCGCCTCGTAGATCGACCAAAAGTCGTCTCAGCTCTAGTCTGAGTTTGATAAGTAGTTCGGGACAATCAGGAAAAGATCGCGAGGTCAGAACGAGGAAAGAATCGTCCGCTTCTCATTCGGATATCCCGCGGTATAAATGGAGAGAAATTATCGACGAGGCGGAGGAATATTTCGTCGTGAATTCTATCCGCGAAGAAATAATCCGCAATGCGATGGATGCGATATACGCGAGATACTTGAAAGAAACGTCGTACGTTTTCGCCGTTGATTGTTCGTACCGCGCATGGCTGCGGCTGTTCGACGTAAGCGCGATCAATTATCGCAGTTTCATGTTTCAGGGAGACAGGAATAAATGACCAACCCCGTTATCACACAGTTTTTATTTCCTTACATATATTATAATATATTTTACATCGCTGTCCCAGTTCATGTATCTGAAACACGACCCTGGAGAGAATGTGCAGACGATAGCAAATCGCTGGGCATACGATACAGCGCCGAATCCGGTGCCTCCGGACTCTTGGGCATGTCGGAGAATCACTATGAGCAAAGAAGAGACCCCGTCTTGTTCAGAATCTGACCACTTCACGGCTCCCTGTTCTACGCCGATCGAAATTCGACCCGGAATATCTGTTCCTTCGTTCACGTGGCCGCCTCCAGTGTCAGAAAACAGTCACAAGTCATCAGTCAGTAAATTTGAACAGATTTAAATTTTTAATCCAAGGGGTTCTCATTTTAGCTCTTATGGTAAAGAATTTTCATTACTGACGGAGATTAGAAGAAACAAATTGCCTACGTCATCGACGGTCAAACACTCGGCTCGGTCGATAAGCCGTTGCCTACAGTCGGTACGTGGCTCGTTGAGACACTCGAAGATCGGCGATCGTCTTTTTTTTCTCTCGAAATCGTACATCTGGCTATATTCATGGCCTTCAAATGCTATTGTCAAGTTTTTATCAATTGGTATATAATTATAGTCCTGTTAGTTTTCGTGGTGATATTATCCCTGATTTGTTCCTTGATCTCTCGTCGGTAGATCGAGGGATGTAGGGAATACATTTGACCCGGTGTCGAGAGAAGAGTGTTGTTTTTTTATTCTTCTTTTTTTCTTCTCAACCGGACCGTAATAGCCTTTGAATGTGTAGGTGGGCGAGATAGTCGTTCCCTACGCGAGGAGCTGTTTTTGCGTTTATTTAACCGTGCGATAAAAATAAATAGATACACGAGTTGTAACACAATAGTAAATAACCATGACGCGAATATTGGGGTCAAGGTGTTCTAAAAACGTGATGTAACAATTATCGGATACTCCATGAGGTGGAGCGCGCGGCTACCCGCGGCGTACCAATAATCACTGTTTATTCCACGAACAGAACACCGAGGGATCTAATGAAACTGAAAAAGAAGAAGACGACGGGGTCTCGAAACCGGATATTATCTCCGAGAGGCCTTTGTCAAGCGTCGGTGATAGGAGCTCGTTAGCTTCGTTGAACCAACGACAACGGTCTATATTCACTCGTACGATCTCCATGGTCAGGGCTAATCTACCGGTAATAATGATATTTATACTCTACCCCGCGATATTTTTTCAAAAGAATGAAAATACTTCTCATCCCGCCTCGTATCGATGCGTCAACTGCCTCGAGACAATGTTTATGAATTCTTATTGGTATAATGAAATTAAAAGGTGCCAACGAGGAGGATGCAGTCACTGAGATCTAGGAACGTACAAGCTCAAGACAAGAGCGATGCGTCCGCGGAAGTAGTCAGGCCTCCCGAGCCACTTGACCTTGAGACGTTGCCGCCTGATAGGTGAGTTTTATACCAATTTTTTTTTTTATATTCCTATCGATATTTCTGACGGTCTTGTCTACAGCTGATTTTTACAAACCGCAACTTACGATAACGTAACTCGTGAGGAGAAAAATAAAAAATATTATGAGATTGATGATTTTGATTATGTAGTGTTGTAAAATTCGTAATATATTTATCTTCAGAGAGTTGAAAACTATATTTTCTACCACACATGAATTAAAAACTCTAACGAGATGGAAGTCACAATTTTTTTTACCGGGGAAAAAAACTTTGGCAGGAGGGAGAAAAACTGTCGTAACCATAGTAACGGTGAAATAAACCAAGACAGTGCTGCCCCTAGCGGAGAACGCCGTTCTCATGGTTTTGACCTCACTTTCATTCGTTTTTAATGCATATATATCGTAGAAAATGACGTATGTGCATAATATACTGATATCATATCGTTTATCAGCTATGTAAGCACTACCACAACTCTGTGCGTTTATGTATTTAATTAATTAATCAATGATTAAATTCTCTCATGTTTTTTTTTCAAGTAGGGTGAAACAAGCAATCTCTAGTGGTTTACGACAAAGAAGGTAATCAAACGATGATTATTGTTCCCTTTCGCAATTATGTAATTACATAACACTCGCATGTCGTTGGATGATCCGTAGTTGTAAACAGGGGGGTAAACGACCTGGTAAATAAGTTTGTTGCATCGTTGAAAGATGGCGCCACGATTTACTTTCATCGCTCGATTATGTATATATATATTTTTTTTTTTCGCCTTCTCCGTACGATCTTGTCTCCCGTATTGAACCTGATTAAGGAATAATAATAATGATAACAATGAAAGAAAAAAAAAATTAGTGCCACGTTATATTGGAAAGAAAACATTATTATCATTGTTATTATTATTTTTTAAGACTACAACACGTGCCACAAACAACGTAAGTAAATTATCTGTCAGAAATTACAGCGCCGTTAGTCGAACCAAAGAAAATGTATCATATCTCGTAAGCCTTGGGCACATTGCTCGCGATGCGATATACGAGAGTGCAAGAATTAAGTATAAAGAAGGAGACGTGGGATTTGGTTTCTTCCAGGCAAAATAGAGGTGTCTAAATTTATCCTAGGATTTTCTGTGAGGAATGTTTTCTCCTTAATATAAATAATACCTTTTTTTACAGTGGATTCATTTCGGAGAAAATCTTCCACATCTATTTTCTTGTTTTTTTTTTTTGCTCGCGAAAAAAGTGATCGTATTTTTCTTCGGGTATTTACCACATGCTGCGAATACGAGGAAAGTCTTCTTCTCTGAACGATAATCTGGTGATGATACGACACGTGCCCAGCTGAATATACACCTACGTAATTTTCTTTTGTGTTATTGTTATTGTTAGTATTATTTATTTATTTTTTTCGTCAAAATTAACGAGCCAAGAATAAAACGCGTTCAGTTGTAATAATGAGAAAGGTTGTTTGTTATCGGATCGTTCTCGGTAACAATCTCGAGGCTGCGAGGCTGTTGGACCGCATCCTGCAATTAATTACTCTTATTATACCGCAACAGGGTATACTAATTGTTGCATTTGAGCACAAGAGCGAACTGTGATTACGAATGTTCGTTTTTTTTTTCATCAAGTCAGTGAAAAAGCAGAGAATTCTATCCGTACTTGTCTTTTGTGATAAATATTCGAATAATCGAAGGTATCATCGAGTATCTTGTATCCTAGCGTCGACTTGAATTCTGTGATTTCAAAAATGCAATCCTAACATATATAAAGAATCACACTTGTTGGAATCTAGGTCGAGAATTTCTCGCTTTTCATGCACTCCAACAACTTGACGTTATTCAGACATTTTTTTATGAAAAGAAATGGGAATAATGCGTTTTTGGTACAAGACGTCGATTCCGCATGGTGTATTTAAACGCGGTTACCGTACGAAATCTCCCAGCCTCGATGAACTCAGCTGGTCCGAGATAGCGAAGCTGTGCGTATTAATCCCGGTCCTGCGGTGTTTCGCAATCGTCAATTTATACCGCGCGTATGTATTCACTTGCGGCAATTCACCGCAAGTGAACGACCTTCAATCTCTTGATGCAGAGATACCGGCATGGCACCCAGGCTACCTAGACGCAGACGCGTTTTATCAGCGCCTCCACGTCTGGCAAATATAGAGTTCTAACTCGCGGCACGTACACAGACAAGCGGCACAGAAATTACGCAAGCCGCGGACATGTGGATGTGGATAGATCTGGGTCTGCGTTTAATTGTAAACAGCAATCAACACGTCAGGCCGGCAAGACCTCGTTCAGTAATTGCGATATCTGTTATAATCGGTTCTATCTCATGTGTATATCGCTGTCACGACTCAATGCGCGTCTTGCAAATAACTTGTTATTGTTAATTAGCCGGAGTAAACGGCTTCGCACGATTTTCTCGATCCAGCGAACGTGGATACACCGTATGCCGTGGCCGCGAGCTGCATTCGCCTAAATTTTGGCGCCCGATCAGCCCGGAGCCGAAAATACATCCGCGAAGAAAAACAACCGGTGCTGTGGTGGCGTGTATCACAAATTCGCCCGATCCTTACGTCAGCGGATCACTCCTTCTCCTCGCGATAACACCGCGGTGTATGAGTGAGAATAACAGATGAAAAAATATATTCTCAAACACGGGGACTTGTTTCAATGTTTGAATACGAGAGCTGGCAGGCGGGCTTAGCGTGTAGGAGTCTACCGCCGCGGGACGCTCTTCCGCGAATAAATATCAACTCAATGATCTGCACGTGTCCCGTAAGACATGCTTCGCGATAATTTGGCTTCTTTCTCTGCATGTCGATTGTCGATTGTATATTTTTAGAAGAATAATATAATTATATTGGAAGAAAATGTCTATATATATATACATATTCAAGGCGATTCGTTCGAAAGGAGAATAAAGAAGAAAAAAAAAGAAATGGAGATTGAAAACACGAGTGTACCGTCAAGGCTGCAGTGTCAATCGTAATACATATTATTTCACACTAATTTATTCACACGTGAATGCATAAATTATATTATCTTATTATAACCGTGTGATTGACCCTCCGCTACAGCTGGAGATGTAAAGAAAGTTTTTTTTTTACGAATCGTCTGTTTTTTCTTTTTTTTCTTTTATTGACACGTGACATAATATGTGTTCAGTTCTGGATCCATCAAGTATTCAGATAACGAGTATAGACGTCCCCGAGGAATGACATCCTCACTTGAGTACACGGAGACGACAACAATGTCTAGCTCGCGCGTGCAACGAGCTCATCTCTTTCTCCTATACATCGAGTCCGAGTGTCTGAAAATTTTTAACTCTCGATACAGATATGCGGTATCTCTCAAGTTCACATGTATGATTGATATAATCAGGTGGGACGTTCCATGTCAACTCGACCAATGACTTTCCCTCACAATTTTTGGAATCCCTTTACGATTTTCTGTATGATTCTTCGATCACGATTTTTTTTTTCAGATTTTAATTTCACTCCGTGCGTGAAGTGCGAGTTTACGCACGCAAGCGTGCGTATAATCGGACTTTACCCACGTTTGTGATTGTTATGTTTATGCATAAAGGATTCAGGGTGTACAATAAGAACAGTATACTTTAATATTATACGTTTATTCAGGGAAACTCAATATACAATCTTATGACATGCGACCTACCGGTCCGGGCACCGACAGATGTACTAATCCTTCTCGGATTCTCATTCCTATTTATTCCTCTAGTTACTGAGAAGTTCACATATCCTACAGTGATATAAAATTTTGTTCGATACATGTGCGAAAGTTGTTTTTCCACTCGTAAGATTGTCACCCTCGCTTCGCTCGGGCGACAAACCTCTCACTCATACCAAAACAAACCTTTCACACTTGTATCGGAATATACTATTATTCCACGCCAATTTTTAATTTTTCATTCCGCGGCCATTTTGACACCCGACCAATGATGGGCCGATTTTTTTCATTTTTTTTTTTTTAGTGTTTTAAACATTTATTAGAAACGAAACGCCATGCTGCAACATTACGAAACTTATCTAGAAATTCAAAAAAATTTCAGAATTGACCACAGAATTTTTTAGTAAATTTTAGGGAATTTTCGTAACGTTGCAGCATTGCGTTTTGTTCGTTGAAAATGTTAAAAAAAAAAGGGCCCATCATTGGTCGGGTGTCAAAATGATCGAAATGAAAAATGAGATTTTTGAGAAGTTTTTTAGATTTTTGAAAAATGGTCAATTTCAGATGAGGTGGAATAATAACGAAAGATTAACGCTTGACGGGAAAAATTTGAAAAAAAAATATAGGATCGTTTTTTTGAGATCGAAGAATCATATATAGGAGATCGTTAAGCGAATCAAAAATAGTTAGGGAAAATCGTTGTTCGAATTGACATGGAATGACCCGAGTCGAAATTTAACTCCTGTTTTGAACCTCAGTTGTGAACAATTTTTTTCAATAGAAATTCGAATCCCCTTTAGCGCCTAAAATTCGTAGATACCGGAAAAAATGCAGCATTTTAGGGTGAAGTGAGGTGCTAAATTTTGCTGTTCTATACGAATGGTAGCCAACTTGTAGTAGATTCGACTCTGGAGAATCCGGAGATCCTTGTGAAATCCTCGTTTAACCCTAAAATGCTGAACTTTATCCGGTATCTACACTGAGAAAAAATTATGGTTGGGCCAACCATTTTTTCACTATAAAAACATGTAACTAACCGGACCAAAAATAATTTGTGGTACACGTAACTCATTAAAAAATAGTAGTTGAAACCAAAATTTATGGTTAAGACAACAACTTGCACAGCTATTTGGACAACCTGCGTAACTACTTGGACGTAGTAAGGGGAACCATACAGCTAGCAACCAAAAACAAAGTTATTTGAACCAGATTACAATAGTTGTAGCTACTAGAAGATTTGAACTGTTTAGACAGTACAACCACTTTTTAAAGTTGTAGTTACTCTGATTAATTGTAACGGGGACCTAATTTCGTGGTGATAACATTTTATTTTATCGAGTAAAATCACGAATTTTCGTGGTTAAAATAAAAAAATTTATTGTATTATGTTTTTTTCATTACTATTCACTCGGAATTCACCCATTTTCAACGCCGCTACGCATTTTTAGTTTAGAAAAAACCGCACCGTTTTCACCGGGATTCGATCCGGGACCTTATCGCTCGCTCGCATTTCTAGTCGCACGCCCTACCTACTACGCCAAACTATCTATTGGAAGTTGTAATACGTTTTTCTGACTTATTCTCGGAGTTATTCCGGAACTTCTCTTATTGATGGTTGTACGCTCTAGTGCAAAACTATTTGGAAAACTTTTTGATTAGAGGACAAGGTTACCATAGAATAATCTTCTGGATATATCTTATGTGCTGCGGGTGAGGAAAACTGGACCCTCAGTACCTTGAACTATGAGTAGTCTGTGATAACGTAGAGGGACTGTTGGCACAACCATAGTTTTTAATTGAATGAGTTGACATTAGATTATGGAAAGTGTAACTAGATGTTTTAATAGTTAGAACTATTGTCATTTTTGTGATAACTTTAGGGTATTGATGGCGTAACTACAGTGTTCATAGTATGAGTTACCTAATTTAAATCATAAGTGAAGCCTAATATTTGGGTGGTCCCAACCAGTCTTACGTTTGTGATAACGTAAGCGGACTCTTGACACAACTATTGTGCTCATGGTAAGAGTTAACACTGCAATATGGGAAGGATAACTAAATCTTCGGTACTCTCAACTACTGGCGCTGTTGTAATAACTAAATACAAATTTCAACATGACTATATTGTTTTAGTCATTTATTTTACAATAATTATAGTTGACAGTACTTTAAATTTAGGTGTTCTCTACCAACACATCCATGTGTTGATCTTACCATCGTTACATAGTACGGCAAACCATTTTTTAGTAACCATCACCATAAAAGCGGATTGCCTGTACTATACACGGTTAGACTATATGAAAATAGTACGCACAACCAAATCTTTTTTCTCAGTGTACGAATTTCAGGCACTCAAGAGAATCTAAATTTCTATAGTTCTATAGTATAGAATATTTCACAACTGAGGCTCAAAACAGGCGTTAAATTTCAACTTGGAGGACCCAGCAATAATCTACTTCTTCTATCTATTTTCTATATCTATGAAGGAACAAGAAGCATCAACGCCCAGCCCAAACCCCTTGACCTAGAAACTTGAAATTTGTCGAAATTCGTCCCCCAAGGGGGTAAAACGTGTTTACGCGGATTCATCGATATCTCCTCGGCCCGATGAGATATTGACTTCGTTTTGGCTTCAAATTGTTGCTCATTCAAATACCTGAAAAGTAGTTTGAGCATTTTTTTAAATTCGACCCCTAAGGGACTGAAACGGGGTGGAACCAATTCGATATCAAAGCGGAGAAGATAACCGTTTCGTATATATATATATCTTAATCTTGTCCAATGCGGGATCCAACTAGAGGTCAGAGGGCGATGTGATGGATCCGAATTGTCGCAGAGCGGACTGTGCCTCGCTCCTTGTTTCCAGAAATGATATGAGAAATGTGCATGAAGCATAACCGCGACACCGTTCAGTACGCGGCTCACCTGCAATGAGTTCAGCAACGAATGTGCAGTGGGCTTTATGTATCGTGTAAGCCTACTCGGGTAGGTAGGTGGAATAGAATAGAATAGAGTGGAGCAGAGGTACGTAATGTAATAAGTGATTGTTATCTCGGCACGAACCAGCCATTCGTCACTCACGTGCTTCATCATCCGACTCGATCTTGGCTTATGCGGAGTCTCGGGTTTTATCAACGTTACCTAGGCACTGCAGCAGGGTAGAGCTGAACGATAGGTATGGAAGCCGAGGTGGACTTCCAAGCGATCGAGTTAATCGGGGATTATAGATTGCGAAAGAGTATTTTAATCGAGACGATTAGACCGAGTTTGAAAATTTTAATCACCTTTGTCCTCGGTTTAAAACCCGGGGCGGGAATTAGTGGACGGGTTAATGAATCCTGATTATCTGACGTTGATTTTTTGCTATCCCGACCGTTTCAATATTTATATCCTTATACACGATAAAACAAACGAAAGAATAAAATTTGATCCGAGCCAAGTATTCAAATGAATTTATTATTTGTTTATTGTATCAAGTAAGTATGAAATATCATTAAACGAAGTACTATATTTCTTGGATTAAAATATATTTGGCTCACTTTAAACTTTCGGCTGGTGAAAAATAATTATCAGGGAGGAACGTTCAACATTTTAGTGTACGATATAGTCCAAAATCGAATATAAAAAAACATCATTGATGACTAAAATTGACTGCGAAGTTCGTCATGCGCAGCAAGAAGGGGTCAAACACCGGGTCCTTTCGATCTTCCGTTTATTTCAGCGTTGCGCTAGTTTCTGGCCCCTAGATTCATCAGAGACTTACGTCGATAGTTTTGTTGTTGTTGTAAAGACGTTCACTTCGTTGAAACAGACACATTTGACTTGGCCATCATGAATATTTGTTGCATTTATAGGAACTATGAGATCTCATCTGATAATTATTGAAATGAACCCACTCCGGAGGCCAAACTAGCTAGTGGGGTAAAAAAACTGGGTTACATCAATTATTGAGTGTCACAAAGTAGCAGTTGCACTAGACTCGAATAACAGTTTATTATCAAATTATCCATTGAATTATAGATTGAAAAGTTGATCGTTCCTCGCTTAAGAAGTATCAACTCATGCAATGAAACCCATCATTGCCAATACGCGTTATTTTTGCCTAGTTTAAAAGAGGATAACCTTAGCTAAAATCTTCATAATGTCAGAAACCGGGGCGTTTACCTTACTTGGTAATAGAATTTCTTTTTCTTTGATGTAACTTTCGTGTGATGTACCGCACACGTGCGTGTACACACGCCACAGTGGATTATCACCTTGTCAGCAGTTGCGCGAGTGCTGCTATCCGTTCGGAATTATTATACCGACCCTCGTGTACATACCTATATACTTCTTGGATCCGTCGAAGGAACAAATTTACTTTAGAGTTCAATATTCGCTCGAGTAAATAAAGACGGGAAGAGGGGAAGGAGAAAAAATGGTCGAATTCAGAAACGATTTTGCACGCTATTTATGTACGTCTTGAAGTATATTTGCCTGACTGAGTTTTCAGGCTTTTGTAAAATTTTTCAAAGGCTCGAACCACGAGCAAAGTATAAACTCTGCACATGATTATGTGGCAGATAACATAACGCTTTCTAGATTTATCGATTATAAATCGTCGAGTCACCGCTAGTTGAATATAACGTAGAAATAAAGTTATTCGAAACTTGAAGGTTTTCACGAGTTCATTTTCCATTGTACATGTCTCTTTCTCTATTTTTTTTTTTTTTTTGTTCTCTTCCACCTTTTTCTCCGTCAGATTTATCGCGATGGCCTGAATTCGCTGACACGTTTCAAAGTTTGACGGATGAATCCGATGGAAGCTACATTAAACCGGCATCAGTTACGCCCCGATGCTTCCGCGTACCGATCGAATGCCGATCGCGAGTCGAAGTTTACAATATATATACCCATCGCTGGTAGTTCGATACAAGAACGTTTTTCCTTCTCGACCCCTCGCGATTGATGCTCAGAAAAATTACTGACAGCGATTTCAAAGAGCTCGCATCAATCTACCCCTAAAAACCTGGCCAGATAGTAGATTATCGCTTGAATTTTTTTTCTTACCTCACGTTTCCCTGTTTTCAGACAAAAGAGGAAGTTATTGTAATCACCCGAAAAATGAAAGGTCTAGTTTTCACTGTATCTCCACGTTTTGAGGTCCAGAGAATCATCTTCAACTATTTTGACTTTGACGTCTCGGTGTGTGTGTGTGTGTATGTGACCAAATTTTTGTTTCCACGATATTTCGAGAACGAGGGCGCGGATTTTGATCAGATTGGACTCAATCGACGCGGCTTTTCTCAACCTAAAACTGATTAGATTTTGGCTTTGATCGATTCAGAATTATTCAAATAACAGAATTCTAGAAAACACAGTAAAAATGATGATATCTTGAAAACTGATCAACGGATCTGAAGTCAGATGTGCGAAATTCAAAATAAATGGGAGGTTCAAAGGCTGGCTCATATAGTCAGCCCAAACCCTCCGATTTTCTTTTTGTACAACGCCGAATTATTATTATTATTATTTTGTCAGATTCGTTATTTTTTCTCTCACAGTTACTCAATCGAAGTGACGTAACATGGATGAAACGCGGATCTATCAATTCTGCAAGGAATTTGTAACCCACATACGAACACGTGTACATAGTCCGAAACTCGACGTTTGAGGATTTGTGGAGTATTATAAATTTTTCTTTTTTAGAAAATGTTGGATTCCAAAGAGAAGTCACAAATATTTGACGTAATATGAATGTCTGTCTGTGTGTGTGTGTGAGTGTGTAGAAACGCCAGGCACGCGTTGATACATTGCCAAAAATTTAGTGAAAATGCAGATTTCTAGGAAGCTAGATATATATATAGGTATACGTGTCTCCATACACTAACCAATACACGAATGAAACCCTCGGTTACCCACACTACGATATTTATAATGTACCCAAAGAAACCGTTGACCCTTGCACGAAACTATTCCTGCACTTACAAACCCGCCTTAGCTGGTATAATAGAATAAATCTAATCCGTTCCCCGCTGCGGTACTCTTTTGGATTCAGGCGGAACGTTACACCGCTGGAAATTTCGTCTAGCGACAAATCTACTTGAATACTTCCATCGTGGTAAGAGAACAAAAAAAAAAAAAAAACTGTTACTTCCACCCCGTTCCCATCCCTCAATGATCTACCAGGTGGACGGTGCAATGGGCAAATTTCCTCAGATAAAATACAATTTTCAAAAACTATAAGAATTACAGAATCAATCTCAGGTGACTGTAAACAGCAATTGAAAATAATCAATTTTCGAACGCCACGTGACGTCACACAGCACCTCCGCAGCGCCGCCAGACACGAACAAGGTGACGTCACACCGCGAAATTCAAACGCTGTATTGAAAAAACTCGATTTACGTGAAAACCAACTACAAACAATTAGGTGCAATATGTTTTTCATCAATCTTAATCATCAAATTATCGGATAATAAAGTTTAAAAAAAAAAATCACGAAACTTCCCTATTTCAAGTTCCAAGTACACGCAGCTGTAATTCGTTAGCAGGGGGTCGGAATCGAGGTCCGGTCCGAAGGTAGATAAAGGCATGCTCGAAATCTATCGGTCGGATTTGTCTCTGCAAAGGAGGTCGTTACCTGGCCCCGCGGTCTGTTCGCTGTGTTCGTTCAGTATTTAGTATTCTATTTAAATCCCCCCGTTTCTTTGAAGTCGCGGGCGTGCCCGTACCAACTCGAAACGGTCACCTTGCATCGACCGAGCCCCCGACCAGGCATTCGTCCCTGTCCCTGATCTCGGCTCGTCCCGGGTCCGCGTTTATGTCGCCGTAAGGTAATTCGTGAATGAAGTCTCTGCAGGTCACTGCAGCCGCTAACTATAGACTCGTAGACGACGAAACTCGATTCAGAAGCCGAGCCCAGTCAGAATCGTATACCATAATCCGTTCTCACAGTAAGAACAAACACCCGTACCTCCGTTCTTAGAAATTTGACTTGGACTGTTGAATGGAATCGAGCCTTCGGACGTTTGATTCGCCGTCAATTGAACGGACCCGAGTCATCCGAATGTTGGTTCGTTCCGTGGAGATTGCAGGACAGTGCAGAGGGTGTCGGGGCGAGGAGGGGGACACTGCATGCACCGCGGAAGATCAATTGACAGTTGCGTTATCGCCGGACAGTGTCACGTGCGTCCGATCTATTCAGGCGGCACTGGCCTTATCTGATTTATAGAGCGAGCATGAACGAGGCAAACACCGTGACGTAATTGTTACTGAATTATCCTTGAGCGGTTTCGAAGCCGGTGTCAGCCAGTCTTGTCCGCGACTGCAGTTTCGTGACATTGCCATTGCCATTGGCATTGCAGCGCAGCTTGAGGACTCGGTCGATCCGGTTGCCACGTCCTCAGCTACCGGCACGAAGGCGTACAGATTTATGGATAAATAAATACGTACACCTTGAACAGGCGGCCCTTTCTGCTCTTCGGCGCCCTCGAAAGGAACACCGTGGCTAAAAATAGGCGAAGGCCTGAGGTGTACCGGTGCACACAATTATCTCCGGATCGCATATATTGCTCGTTTTTTTTCTTGAAAGGTTATCCTTGATTTCATTCACTTTGACATACAGTGTGAAAAAGGTTTGTTCCGAACTTTTTACATACAGTAGTCATGAAATAAACTCACATTTTAGTCAAATTAAGACCCAAAGTATTAATTGGCGCCCAACTAGTCATCTTAGTACCGTCTCTGGCCATCAATTGTTCCATTAGTGGCCATGTGAAACGCGTGTAAGGAAAGCCGTGACCAGAAACGGTACAAAAGGTAGAAACACACTTCAATCTTTGAATAAATTGGTTCGGAAGTAATTAATTATTGAAAAACAGTATCCTAGACCTTCTTCTTCTTCAAGCCATATTAATGCTAGCAATCCAATATTTTGATGGAATATAAGCACCAGAAATAAGTAATCAACCTTTAAGAAGTGGCCACAAATGGTGGGGTGGCCCAAAACGGTGCTTCTACCCTAGTAATATTGAAAATTTGTTGATGAATTTAAAGAACATGAATTTATCGATTCACTTTGCTGTATACTAGACTTCCAATTTTACAAGACTTTCGTGTAGTTAATGTCTAGTGAATTAACAATCATTTTTTTTTTACCGTGTATAACTGAGATATATTTGATAATCTCGTCGCGATTACTTATAGTGCCTTCGGTCGTGTATAACGAAAATTTCATTTGGAAGCATACTGTATGTGGTACGGTCGCGGTGTGTGGGTAATGAAGATTGTAATTAGGATGCGTAATACACCCCGGAGCGTCGTGGCAAACGGGTATAATGCCTGATTTGGTAAACTAATTTTGTTTTCCCTCGTGCTAATTAAGATTCTTTACCCCTTGTCAGAGGGCGGTTTCTCAGTGGAAAGGATGGAAAATTTGTAAATTTTCCTAACCACCGCGCCTTCGGGGATCCTCCTCTTTCATTTTACCCCCGGCTTAGGCACCTGCAGCACATCAACCGGCAAGGGGCAGGGAGCACCTACACTTCTGCGGGATAATGGCTGGTTTTGTGTACCGTCATTTGTCAACTGCTCTCTTGTACGTCTATCTTCTCACCGGGAAGTTATGGCTGCGTGTGTTACAGGATTAACTTTCGGCCAAACCGCGGACAAAAGAGAGACACCGTCCTTTAGACCGTGGAAACATCTTTGCCACGGTATAAATATACATCTAACCAGGATAAGCCCGTAACATCCTACTGTACTAACAATCTACCGCAATGTTATCCTTATATGCACCCGATTTGTAATCGTTTGACCATCCCGATCTTAGAATTAGTCTACAGTTTGAAGTTTCGTGGTTCTTTGAAGTCCGTATCATGATGGAGGCGATTCTGCGCCAGAAGGTCCGATCCACGATGGTTTAGGCACTGCGAATATCAGCTTTTAAGTGGTTCTAATAACGATCTGGACGTTCAATGGTTTCGGCAAGTGCCAGCTGGCAAAGTTTGACTGTGTTATTGGGAAACGGATGTTAGCAAATAGCCTGGTGTTTTCGCCTCCGCGATCAAAATACAGTTTCGCTATGTTTCGCTTTATTTTTTTACCCTCTGGTCAGTTTCATTCTTATTTCCATTTCCTGCGGATAATCGGTTACTCGGAATTCTGGAAATTTCCGTGTTTAAAATCGCTTTAATGCGGTTCCAGTAGCTCACCGTATTCTGTAATTGAGAAATTTATTCATTTTTGTTCAAATCCTCACCCACCTGTAAAACTTTAGAACCATTCGTTACCTCAGTTACGCCGCTCAATTTTTCCGCGAACCGCTCTAATAGCACCCTACGCACGCAGCCACCCGCGACTTGAACATATATTCAAAGCGTTAAATTGTTCTTTGAATCACCATTTCGATCTACCCATTGTACTAGTTCAGATAAAACGGTGACTAAGGTAATAATTTTCTTGCCTATATATGATTGTTGCAATTAGTGGGTAACAAAGTACGTAAACTTGAGGTGTAACTGGATTTAATTGTCTATTGTGCAAGGTCCCGCCGGTCACTTACAACCTATATCAATATTCAAGGTTTCCTGAAGCGAGAAAAAATTTAGCTGATTTTGGTAACGTAAAACCGAAACATATATCCTTCGGCCGAATTACTCATCGGTTTTATAATCGCATCGTTGCAGTTCTGTTCAAAAGTCGTTCCATATGGAATTTTTTTTTCGAGTTGGAGCGTATCGTCGGTTCGAATCGCCGCGTAATAAACCCGTCAAGTCGTATGAATGAATATAATAAATAATGATAATTGAATATCACCGTGCCAGATGCATTATACCGTTGACTATAATATCTGTACGTTCGTGGGCTCAACGTGTACGCGAGGCATCGTGGCTACTCTTATTGTTAGTCGCGTGCAGTGTATAATGGAGGCAATTATTGCATTTACGGTTCAGGCGACGCTCACAATCTGCAACAACTACAGAGAGACCCATTCAATTATTGTAATCTTCTGTCGGAACGTGGGAGATCCGAGTCGATGCGAGATAAAGAATTATAAATGTCAGCCTACGCTGAATAACGTGTGGAAACGAGAAGTAAGGGAGATAACCGCGAGGGAAAGAGACGCGAGCGTGCCAACCGCGAATGAAAGTTAAGAATTGCCTTCATGCCGTTTACGAGGATCAGCTCCGGAATGGTACCGATCGTAAATCCGCTGGATGTTCCCTATAGATACACACCGAGCGATATAGATAAGCGCGCATGTGTGCGAAGAGCTTCGGCGTATTTCATCCACCTCCACACATTCGCAGTGAAAGAGACACAGGCGCTACTTCATACAGGGACATTTTTTCACAAGGATCTCAATCTCCCAGGGGCTCGAAAAATTTTGTCCTATTGTTTCATCTACCATTTTTACGGTATGCGGGGGTCGAGCACGACGATGAAAAAATTCCGAGTTTTCCTCAGCCCTCAAGCTATGAGTATGGAGACTCTTCGTCAACCGATGCTAACGCCAAGTCGCCAAGAACCAATCGCTTTTTGAGCACCCTTGCCGTTAGGGAAAAATACAGACGCTAGTCGGCGATTTGGCGCTGACATGAATTCACGCGTGATTTCAACAGTACCGAAGTTCTCATACTAGGCTGACGAAATATAAGAGCGGAGAAAAAACGATCTAGGTCGACTGAGGCTGGTGTGAGACTATTAATGATAAATTATCATCTGGTGTACAGCCCGTCGAGTCTGAGCGTATAACGTGACAACGACTTCCGGTCATTGCAGTAGCGCAGCGTTGTCGAAGATCTTTTTAATTACCGAAGACGAATCGAATTTGTCGTTTAGCTTTCATTGGTTCTCTTCTCTTGATGCTTACCTTCACACTTTCTCATTATACTTATTTTAAATTATTATTATTATTATTACCTGCGGGCGGAATCGTCGGTGGATCTTTTCAGCTCCGTCGCGTATAGAGGGAAAAGAAAATGTTTATTTCTGTGTTTAAAATGAAAAATAAATACAATTCGTTGTTGCGGTGAGATTGAAAATCTGTCAGGAACAAAGGCACGGGCTTCGTTTTGGTGAGCAGTTGTAGTCCTTTTCGTCCTTTGTGCGACCCTCCCTGACGGTAGAGGAGAGGGCGGGTCACAGTTGCAGCCCCTTACGGGGACCGCGTTGCCAATGGGAAATAAAACTTTATCCTACCCAATAAAAAGCTAAGCACCGAGCCATTTTTTTCAAACATCTCCACGGCCAGGGATTCAGGGGTGAGCCTTGAAATTATTACCATTATTATTATTTTTTCTTTTCTCTCATTCCCGGATTTTTTATCTCTCTCTCTCTCTCTCTGCACACAAAGAGCAAAACCCAAGTCCGCACACAAAGCGGATCTGTCCCAAACGTAATTACAACTTGATCCGAGATTCGATTCAAAGATATTAACGAAGATGACGAAGGGAAGCAAATACGCGATAATGATAATTGAGTAGTAAATTTATTGGAAAAAAAAGTTGGCGAACAGCGAGAAAAATCGAATTATTAAAAACCTGATTTTATTTCTCTTACCTTCGTTTCTTTTTTCTTCGTCTTCTTTTTCTTCTCTCTTTTCCTGGAAAGTGGGGAATACGCTTTGATTACCGACCGCGTTCATAATTATATAGGTACTACAGCTATGGTGTACGGGGCAGCGTGCACTATACGGTTGTTTGGTTAATTTGGGTTAGGATAACGAGTGTAACGGCGTCTTGCTCGCTCCGAGTTGTACGAACGGTTTGAAAATACACGACGAGAGTAAAGCCTCCGAGGAAAGAGATATACTGTCCTACTGCAGCAGCATTTACACCTTCGTAGCTATAGCACAAAACTGAAAATGACTAATGTTGTCTTAAAGATGTCATTTAGGCTTGGATAACATTTAGACGTCACGAAACTGAAAATGACTGAATGTTGTCTAGTGTTGTCTGAAAAATGTCTCAAAGATGTCATTTAGATTTGGACAATATTTAGACGTCACGAAACTGAAAATGACTGAATGTTGTCTAGTGTTGTCTGAAAGATGTCTCAAAGATGTCAAATAAACTTGGCCAACATTTAGACGTCACGAAACTGAAACATGACTGAATGTTGTCTAGTGTTGTCTGAAAAATGTCTCAAAGATGTCATTTAGACTTGGACAATATTTAGACGTCACGAAACTGAAAATGACTGAATGTTGTCTTAAAGATGTCATTTAGGCTTGGACAACATTTAGACGTCACGAAACTGAAAATGACTGAATGTTGTCTAAAAGATGTCATCTTTGCGTCGACTATTAGACAACATTTAGTCATTCTCAGTTTTGTGCCGTTTGGGATTCGAGGGGCTGATCACTCTTGAAGTAACATGAAGTCTCGATGTCCCGTGCATGACATTTTTCGCAGTGATTAACTCCTGGGTTACATTCTACACAGATGTTATATAGGCGAATGCGCAACTCGCTTTACACTCAACCGAGGGGGGGTGAACCAATTTTACATTCAATTCGGAAGCCACTCGCACGTCGTTCACAGTGTAAATTCGCAATTCTCCGGCACATATAGACGCCCGGGTGTTGTGCGTCATATTACTCAGGCTGACACCTTCTTTCTTCCATCCTCTTCCATCCTCTTCCATCCAGACGTCCGTATATACGGCTCTCCTCGACTCCTTATCTTCTATAAATTTCACTATTCACGGGTAAACAAGGAACAAGTATTATAACACGTACCTGCATTAGATCGGGAAGGGGGGGGGGGGGGGGGGGGGGGGGGAGGGGGGGGGGGGGGGTGAGGTTGGCTTAATAATGTATAGGTAGTTCGGATCGTTCGCCGTGACTAAGAGGACAGGTAAATCATTTTTTTTTTATTTACGATTATGTGGCTTCTACTACAGGCCCCCTCACCTTGTTGCTCCGTAGCCGTAGCCACTCTTTCGACCTCTCGCGCGCACCGCCTCTGCTGTTACCAAGGGATAGAAAAGGACGACGATTTAAATGCACCGGGAGAAGGATCGGCGCATCGTGTAACCGCGCGGTGGGAAGGGAGAAAGAGCATCGACGCTATAGGTTATCGCTGGTTCCCTCTTTACCGAGCGACAGAGATCGATTCAACCGTTCGGTCCTGTGTGCGACTGAGAAACTACCGGACCCTGGTACCGGGGCCGCGGGGAGAGGGCGACGGCTCTAACAGTGCCGAGGGACAGAGAAACGAGAAACGAGAGAGAGAGAGGGAGGGAGAGGCGAGAGGGCTCAGAGCCTGTTTCGGGCAGGGGCGAAGCTAGTAGAGCTTTCGTGTGGTTCGATGCTGACGCGGCCTTTGTGTGCGGGCTTCTAACCCCGGTCTAACACTAACCTATCCCATGGATCGCGAAATCCTATCTTTTTTAATCATGTATGACGGTGATTAATCGTCCGCTGTGAGTTTCTCAGCTATGAAATAAGAATAGCAATGAAATTCTGCTTTGTGGATTAAAAATTGCTATCAGATATTTTCTTTTTCTCGTTTATCCGATTGGGATAATGCACTTGGGCAATTGCGGCTATCTCGGTGATAATATCGCACGGATATAAAAAGTCAGGGGAAAGCTCTGGTCGTTCTGTGTTGATATTATATTATTGCGGGTAATCTGATTAAGTGGAAATGATACGATATTGAAAATAGGTTCTTTGTCCGATAAACTTCAATTGATGTTGTTCACGCATTGAAGCCTCAAGATCTGTTGTATATAAGTTTCGTTGCTGTACAGTCGCTTAATTAGAGGAGATAAAGTTCCTGACTTGTTGGTTCGGTTCGAGCCCCTAGTTTATAATTTCTAAGGAAAATTCGTGACAAGTAATAATCACCGAGAAACTTCAACTTTTTATATACCTACTACCCCTCAACGGTTGGACGTTAGCGCAAAGTCGTTAATCATGAGACAATGATTATTTATAGAACCGCGTCATTAGGTAGTCAACAAAATTAGTTTCGAACGACATACTTTTTCTTACGCCCTTTAAATATAGGTACGACGAAATAACGCTGAAAAATCTTGCAGGTAAAATACGTAACGATATCATTTTTCGAATGGTGGAAGAAAAATCTGCCACGAAAATCGGACTCGCTTAGGTTTCATTATAATATCGCATAATGGAAAACCGTTAACATGCGATTTTGGCAGTGAAGCAAACGACAATGACGAGTACCCAGGCATCGAACCGTAGGTAGCAACAACGACTATTCACGGTCGACCATCAGCTGTTCTCATTCGGGCGCAGTAGCCGTTAGACCCCGGCAGGTATATCTGTCAAAATCAGCTGATCGGTAGACTCGAGTCTGCGCGTAGCGCCGCTTCCTACAATTCGCAACGGAACTTCGCCAATAATTTACACTCGCATGAAAATCAATTTACTGAAGGCAACAGTCCGCCTTTTATTGATAAGTTGAATAAGATGGACAAGATTTTCTCTCTTCTTGCTTGTGGGTCAATTTTGTCGACGATCTCCGGACAGTACGTAGCTCCTTCTTACCCCGGGGCCCCAGTGCCGCCGTCCATTACGCTCCTGGCCGTGAACCTCCTCGGCAACTCGCCGCGCGCTTGTAGATAGAGTGAGACGAATAGATGGGAAGTAGAGGAGAGAATGAGGGAGAGAGATACCCGGCTACCCGGCTACCCAAAGCTACAGGGGTCCCCGCCCGTGTAGGTGAGATCCCGAAGCAGGAAAGACCGTAGAATTTCGTGCAAGTGGGAGTAGCCCCGACCGATGGTTCCGTACCGTGTTAGAGAGAGAGGGCAAATCTCATCCATGGAATATTCCGCTGAACTCTGTTCAGGGAGACAGGGGGGGAAAATGTTGCGACGTGAAAGAGAAAGAGAGAAATATACACAAGAGGTGGGGGGCCCGGAGGGGGGGAAAGGGAGGGGAAGTATACCAACACACAGACACACGAACGCGAGCGTAATCGAGGAGCGGTACAGAAAACGTGTGTGGAAGTTCACATGCACGCGATTCATCTACGTGTGTGAATTGAATGGGTATACATAAAAAAAAAAAGAAAGAAGAAAAATAAAATACAGAAAAGAGATACATACACTCATATTCTGTACCCCCCTCGATGTGTAATGGGACTTGAGATTCGCAGGCTAAGGGTTTTCGCTGTTGTTCTCGTTCTACTGCCTGCATGCGAGCTGAGCGCTCTGCCAAGACTCGAAATACTGTACCTAACGCACTCTGTTGTACACCATTCGGAGTCTTATTGCCGGGGGGGGACGAAGGGGGGAAGGGGAGAAATAAAAAAGTTATCCAGAGACCGGAGCTGGTGGTCAACTTGTCGAACTGCGTACCGAGACTTTTTATTCATCATTCTATAGTGAATCATTACTATACCCCGATACAGTTGGTATATGGGTTAGTAAGACTCAGCTCTGAGCATCCTAGATTGGAAACGAATTGGCGCGGAGCCATTGTCGGTCCTGACTTTAGTTGGGTTTAGTGTTGAATCTTGTTCAACTGGGGAATCACAGATCGTTATTATTTCCGTGTATACCCACATAGATACAGAGATTTTCCTAACGCTCTACCGTACCGTGGAGAAAATCCCTTTCCCATTTCCTCTCACCCCTCTTAATTTGCCCCAGCTGGCTTCCGGCCAATTGACAATTTCCTAGTTACATACTTTTAGAAAAGTTTCAGCGAGGCTTTTACCCCCCTCCCACGTTTCGTATGGCACACCCGCCGGGACTCTTTGTAGCTCGTTTAGCTGTTACAGCATCGCGGCGACCGATCCCATGCGGCAGAGCGCTTCAAACCGGCGACAATCAACGGTGATTGATATACGTGTACGCGTTTGTGTCAATAGTATAAAATCAAGGTCAGCCCGTTTAAACGTGGGGAAGGCGGACCGATTTTTTGCGATGTGGTTATACAATCGATTCACTCACACTCGGCGTATCGCTTGCAAAACTCGTATAATCGATGTTCACGGTTGAGGCTATTTTCTCAACTGGTAGGCGATGATGCAACCTCGTTAAGCGATTATGGGATACCAGTGTCGTCGACCGCCCGTGCTGGAAATCTATTCGATCGATAGGACACTCGACTGAGCCGATATACGTGTTTCTTACGTGTTGATAGAAAGAAAAGATATCGCAACGATCCGCCTTCGGTAATAAGATCTCAGCGGACGGAAGAAAGGAAGACTTATAATTGTTGAGAAATTATTTCATTATGCGATCCACACAAAGAGAATCTCGTTAACGTTACTAGTCATTTATGCGTTGGTTCAATATTCTTTTTTTTTATCTCTCTCTCTTTCTTGTCCTGATCTTTTCTTTTTGTTACAAGAGTCTCATAAAGATCACGTGCGTGCGTTGCTGTATCAGAACATAATAAGCATTGTAAGCAATTAGCTATCTCTTTCTCTTATCGCCCGCAAGTGAAATCGCGTTTTACGTTGCGTACGGCCTGCAATGTTTCGCGAGTCATGCTAGAGAAGTAGAGAGAAAAAAGAACAACTACAACGAAGTTAACGTTAAATAGAGTACCTAAAGACGTGTAACAGTCACGCAGCCTGTAATTTTGAAACCCGTAAAAGCTAGTTTCCCCATACCCGACTGATACACGCTTAAAGGAAACATTTTCATTCTATATTCTCCTTTGTGTGTTCCACTGACTCACTTGTCGACGTCTCCACGAATTCTGACGAATTCCAGTTACCTATTTTGATTCCAGCTGTTTTGAATTTTGCAAATCTTACCTCAGATTCTTGATCAGCGGTCAAAAAATCCTTCGAGTACCAATTTTTATTAGATTTCGAATGTTATTAGTGTTTTTCGTTTTAGTTTTTTTTTTTGCAGCATATCGAATGAGCCAAATTAAAATTTCGGGAAATTGACTTCATTGTCAGATTCGTGATCAGCGACACAAAAAACCACATCGTACCGAATTTAATTCACATCCGTTCATCCGTTTTCAAGATATCGTCATTTTTACTGTATTTTCTAGAATTCTGTTATTTGAATAATTCAAAAACTACTGAACCCATCAAAGCCAAAATCTAAAATCAGTTCTAAGTTGAGACAAGCCGCGTGGATTGAGTCCGATTTGATCAAAATCGTGAAGACAAAAGTTTGTTCACATACATAAACACGCCGAGAGGTCAAACTCAGAATATTTTGAGATGATTCTCTGGACATCAAAACGTAGAGATCCAGTGAAAACTCAGCATTTCATTTTCCGGGTGATTACAATAACTTCTTCTGTCTGAAAACAGAAAAACGTGAAGTTAAAAAATGGTTGCCGATATATGCGAAAATGGTACAGATTCATCGATGATGATTTCTCGTTCATGTGATACAGGGATTATTTTTGGCGCTCGAATTAAGTCAAACTGAATTGAATCGGGGTTTGGTATACAGAGGTCCGCCATTCGCAACACGCAATTGCCGCGTTTCGTACATACGTACCCATACCTCTGGCTCACGCATAATAATCGAGGGAACATACACACGACGTATGTAGTATGTGCATGGGGAACAGAGCCGTTCTTTGTGTGCCGGGTATGGTCTCCACACCCGATATGGTATATGGCCTAGCCCTCTCGCTCGCTCCACGCACATGCGTGCTACACGCTTCTTTGTCCGTCCCGGTTCTTCGCGTTCCCTGGCGTATTTCCAGAGGCAGAGGCAATCCTCCCCTTTCCCTTTCCCTTTCCCTTTCTCTAACCGTCGCCCTTCACCCCTCGCCCTTCGGCAGGGACCCTTTTCCTTTCTCCCTTTCTCCCTTTTCTCCCCTGCTTTGCTACTACTCCTAAAACCCCCGGTCCTCCCACAAACTGATATCTTCTGCCACCGTAACAGTGTTTTCTTTGTTTATGGGAATCAGTAGACGAAGCAATGATTTTTGATCGACGGCAATCGGAAAACTGTGTTAGGAAGCAGGGGCTCTGCAGGATATGCCTTTGCCAAATTCACCATACTCCGATATCAGCGAGGGAGGTTCTTTGTCTTCTCGGAGGATATAATAAATGTCTCATAATATCAAAATTATGAAGGAACCGTTACGGAATCGATACTGCAGAGAACAAAAATAATAACAAACTGAAAACGTCGAATAATAATAACTGTTTTTTCTACGTGGAATCACACTTCCTGTGAAACCAGACTTTTGGCAACTCGAAACCCTTTTGGTCTAGATACGTTTACGTTTACAGGCGCCCTTCTTCCTTCCTCCCGTCACCTGGCTACGTAATACCGAGTTAAGTCAGTGGTCGAGTTCGAGGTAACTCGAGGATTTCGTACCCTACTCCCTCATGAATTATCTGGAAATGAAAACAGTATTAAATTTTGTTTTTTGGTTTGAGGTGAATTCTTTCTTCCTTTGTCTCGATATAATTAAAGAGTTAAATGCATGTTATCAAATATCAGGATGAATATCCGAGGCTTTTGAACTCCGAGTACCTATCACCCCGGATGGAAACGAGCTGGTTGACCCGTTGACGAGGATACGGACGTATCTAGATCGAGCTTGTCAGGCTAAGAACAGTTGACATTGGATGAGGAACGCGAAACGCGTTGCCAGAGAAATTGCGAGGCCCCCATTCATTACGGTGGGGATCCTTTCCTTTGTCCATTGTATACGATCCCGCGCACATTTTAGTGGGACATAATATTGCACGTTCAATCACGTGAAGGCATATCGTTTCGGGGAGAGTTATCGATTTTTTTTTTACATTTTTTTATATACATGCACACGCAGCAAAGCTAACTCTCTTTCGCATAGGGATCACGTTTCGTATCTTGTTTCCACGATTAGAGTTCGATACGCCTTCAAGAAACCGATCCCGGAATTTGAGAAATAAATTGACTACGACCTGTATCGAGGCTTCTTTGTAATCTGCATGGTTTCCTTTGTGTCCCAGATCCTGAAAAATCGATTTCATCAATTTCTGGGGCAGTTGGATACTAGGAATAGTTCGTATGATAATTATCGACCATTCAAAGACTCCGTTATCCGTCTAATCACGAAACGTGTTAAGGTTTGTCAAGTTGTGATAGGTTTCCTTTGTCTCTTCACAGCCTGCAACAGATAGGCGCGAGAGAAGACACAGACACAGATTTAACTATGTTTATCGAACGGAAGTCTTTGTTTGTTTTCTCAGATATATATTTCGGCTATCGTCGTAACTCATTTAACCGGATTATTATTCTATCAATTTTTACCGTACATCACAACCCCGTACGATGCAGAGATCAGACAATTAGCGTTTCGAAGCTTTTCACTCCGTTATAGACAAAAGCCATGCGCACATGTCTAATTTTACCACGGCTTCTGATTCTAATTCGCTCTTCGCCACATATCATCTTTTTACCGTCATACATAAACTGCAGACCTCGACGACTTTTGAACGGGAAAACACCCTTGAAAAGTTCCCCTATTCCCCGGTGCGTCACATCCTACGCATCGCAGCTATTTACTTTATACTTCCTTTGTCTCTCTTCCGTCGACAAATTGGTGCGCGCGCGGCTCGCTCTACCGCAACTTTTCAAACAGTGCTATACTCTTAATTATTCAAACTGTCGAATGGGTTAGTGGAACAAAAAGTACAATGTACTTTTATCTCCCAGCGCCGATTCGACATTGAGAAGCAGGACGCGCGGGTTTGTTACGCCTACGCCGTTTACCCGGCAACGCGCGTCCAGGTCCGGCTCCGTACCCCGAAAATACATACAGAAACGGGATACACGTAGTTCGAAGCGTTGCCGGCGCGTAGATTAATCGATAGGACCCACCGCTAGCGGAGGGTGAAATTTTCCGCTGATATCGGGAACCAGCTGCCCTCCTGCATGCCTGCGGGACTTGGCTATCGATTATTCCATAAAGCCCACTTATCGTTCTCTACCGAAAGCTCCGAAGGCTTTGGATACTAGGGACTATTTCGTACCTAGCGAACACAATCTCTCTCTCTCCCTTGCCTCCAGAAGTGCAGAGTTATTTTCAACAACGGGGTTTCCACCCGGTATACGCAGGCATTTATCGTCTCTTTGTGTCAAACATATTTACACTTATACGTGTATACCCGTACTCACATTGACACACGCGTCTATATTCACACGTATGTAATTAGGCTATAGGTATACCTACGTACCCTACTGCGGTAGGTAGGGTAGGGTAGAGGGTAACGTATGTAGAAATGCGCGTAACACGCAAGGACCTTCCTGACCTAGTCTTTCATCTCTTCCGTTGCGCGCCCTGCAGCGTAGTACCGCATTCATTACACATCTCTCGTTCCCCCCATCTCATACCTTTTCTGCGATGCAGTCTTACTACATCCGTCTCTGTACTCTCGAGTATTCTTTTTTTTTTCTATTTTTCATTACCCTTTGCGTATTTTCTATTTTTTTTTTCTGTTTTTCATCAACGGTTTTTCCAATAACATCCGCGTCTGTTACCGATGGGCTTGCATCGGTATAATTTTCTACTCGGACGTCTAAATTGCCGACAATTGTCAGAGTATTTAGTATCTAAGTGGATACAAGTCAGTCCCCGTGCAAACGAGGTAAGACTGTATAAACTTGAGATCGCCTGATTATTATCTTGGTTTTTCTTTCTACAAGCTTCGTCTTTTTTTTTTTTAACTTCCCGTTTCTCCGATTTCAGAGAAAAAGGGAAGTTATTGTGATCACCCCAAATCAGAACTGAGTAGATTTTGGCTTTGATCGGTTCAGTATTTTCCGAATTATTTGAATGAAATTTGGTAACATCTGGTTTTATGGATCACTCATCACGATTCTAAAGTCAGATTTGCGAAGACTAGAAACATTTGTGCAGAAATCTCATGAAAATTGGTACTCAAAGGTTTTTTTTTAACCGCTGATCGAGAATCTGAGGTCAGATTTGAAAAATGCCAAACCCGCTTGTTGCTCGTAGCTTCACTTATCCCGCTTGCTTTAATCTCGGACCATCCGTCCGGTATTTGTCCCGGGGCCGAAGTGCCTACTCCCAATTCCAATTTCCACTCTGCCACTTCTAGTTTCACCCTTAAAGGGGCGGGTAGGTATAGGAGAAGAGTGACTGCGCGGATGTTCGCGCAAGGGATGCTTTTGTGTTGGGTACCACGCAGCGTATACCGATACGCGCAGACCTCGTTTATGTACACCGGGGAAGTTCGTTCTCTGGCTTTGTTACCTGATCCGGAAGTCAACTCGAAATACCTCCTGCACGTCCGCGCCCATTCGTCCCGTTGTCAGCTGTCGAATGCTAATTGCGCGTTACAGTCTACACTATGATATCGTATACCTACTTTACGTGGAACGTAGACCGTGTAGAATTGTTGACAAAATGTAGATATACGTTTACTCGCGCGCTAATTCAGGAAATAACTGTTGAACATCGTAATGCGTAACGTGTAGCGTCCCGATTGCTGACGAGTGACGAGAAAGAGCCGGTTCACGCTTTTTGTAATCTGCACGAACGCTCGACTCACGTTGTAATCGTTATCGCGGAATCATTCAACACCCTCCACAGTCACACTGGGTGAAATCAACCCATCGTTCGACTTTAGGCGTAAATATCCAATCGAATAAGCAACAACGTGCGGATGGCCTGGTCGATTCTACCCGAGCGCGGTATGCTACTTTTTTTCCGTACCAAAAGCAGCACATCTCAGGAGTATCATGTCCAAATTTTAGTTAAAAATATGAAAAATTGACGAAGTTATGATTTTTGCGTTTATCCCTCTTCATACATTTATCATTATTATTTTTAGCAAGTCGCAATTTTCGTACATGATCCAGAAGGTTCGAAGCATGTTCTGTAATTTTTTTTAATATTTCGGATCGGTAGTTTGCTCAGAATCGTTCTTTGAAAACTGACTGGGTGGAATTCACCCAGTGTGACGGCTATGAAATTCTCAGATAGTGTGACTGTGAAGCGTTAAATAGATGAATTTTTATGCCTAAGAATAGACGGAATAATGAGAATAGCATTATAAGTGATAATTTTCGATACTTGAATTTATTCGCCACGCGAACCGTGTGGATTTGCATAGTCCGGAAAGCCTTGTGAGCTGAGGAATTTCGCAGACTGTTTTAATCAAAGCCAGAGACAAAAATGGACTCTCGATATTTGTTCAGGCGTCCAATTTCGCGTCTGGTATGAAGGGGATGCTCGACATAGCTGACGGAGAGACAGAGAGAGAAAGATAACGAAAGAGGGATAGGGATAATGGAAAATATTTGTAGAGAACCAAATGGTGATTACGCGTTTGTTAATTGATCAAATGGAGAAAATCCACGTTGACAATTACCGTCGATGTGCAGGGGTTCGCTAACAATATACCGGTATTCATATTTGCTGCGCACTTTGGTCTGCAGAATACAACAACAATAGTAATAATAATGATAATAATCGTGATGAAACAAAACGAATGAGAATTGAAAAAAAAGAAGAAGAATGATGCGAGGAAATAAAATCAACCGCCGTGAAACAAGGGGAACGAGGAAACAGCAGTCATAAAAAAAAAGATTGTAGTCCAGATGAATTAAAACACTCGACTAACAAACACGGATCGGATGAAATCTCGCTCACAATAGACCCATGGCCCTGTGGAGGACGTAAAAAATTTTTTCATTTCAACCATGACCTTCCATAAGTGAGAATTTATTAGGCAAGAAAATATACGGAGGACGAAACCCGTTTCGAACCCCTTTGACCTTCGGTTGGATCCTAGGTTTACGAATTCTAAACGATTGCGCAATGACATATCGATCCCGGATCGAGACCGACGATCGCGACGCGACGGTGACAAATTTCGAGCGAACAAAGGAAAATGACTTCGGAGGCGACTCCCTTTGTCCCCGAAAACCGTGTATTTTTCCCACTCTTTTTTTTTTTTTTTTTTTTTTATTAGACTCGCATTTATAACCGATATTGAAAGAGATGCGAGTGACGCTGAAGACTCGGCAAGGTGTCCGAGACCTTGGACTTAAGAAGTTTACAAAGTCTTCGGGGTTCCCTCCTACTCTCAGCCGCCTCTTTTTCCTTCTTGGTTTAGGATCACCTGCCAAAGTTCCCACGTCTTGAGGATATCCTTGCCCGTTGCTAACCGTCGATCTTGAACCCCTGCATGCACGTCACATTGGCGATGCACTTGCGTCGGGACCTGGACGTGGGCTCGAAACGCTCTCACAAAGGGGCCTTGATCATTGTGAAAAGAGATGATTGTGAAAAACTAGATCCATTGTGCACGATCCGCCACCCGTATGTGTGCAACTATAAAGCCACTGCACTTGTCGGCGGTGCTACCCCGATTTAGGCACACTTCAGACACGTTCCGGGATCTTCCCTCCATTGTAGAATACCTCCTCAGTCCCACCTTTGTTATACCTTTAACGGATCTTATTCGTATAAATACCGTACTGTCTCACGTAAATTTCAAGTAAAGGCTGTTACATCATGTTTCTTCTTTTATTCTTCTGGGAGGAAACTCTTTTTTTTTTTCAAACAAGTCTCCCGTGGAGAATATATTTTCATCATTTACCATACACCCGCATATTGTAGCTCTAAAAGTTTTCAGGTTTCTTTTTTTTTTTCTCTATTTTGTTACGAAGTGTGGGTATAATTTCCTAAATCGCTTGAATACTTGCCAAGGCTTCTCTTCCGGACGTGGACGGCTGCAGGTTTTTATTTTATTTTCAGAGCTTCAGTTATTATTACGTTGGCTTTATTGTAATTATAGATCTGCCAGTCAATCAAGAACAGGCACACGGTGCTCGACACAATCTTCTTACTTCATCTTTTTCTCTGAATTCGCGATATACTTTATTATTTCGCAGAAAATCGTCAATTTTATTTATACTTACCAGTCACGAAATAATGATCGAACATTAAATCCTCCCGGTCTAATTAGAACTCGTAAATCAGATAACGCCCCGGAATTATTTCACATAATTCGTACACGGTCTTTTCAGGAATTATAGATATTTGTCGAGTCGAGTATAAAACTACCCACGATACGAGAATAACAGAACAATCAATTCGGCAAAGCAATCCCTCCCCGGCCATGTTATTACTAGAAACCATAAACGATCGTCAGACCCGACTTCATTTGCCTCGGAACAATAGAATCTAGATTACATTGGGAAAAAGTAAGCTGCAAGTCGCCCGTTAGAGTTTGATGCAAACAAATATTTGCCTTTGGATAGGAATAGATAAGACCGCGCAGGGGGTAGCTCGCTAGGTTTGGTCCGTTAAGTCGACTCTCTTCCATGTATGTGTACCAATAACGGACGGTCATGTGTGGGTATCTGCATACAACGCGAACACGAAAGCGGTAAGAGATTCTTGTGAAAAGGTTCCTTCCATACCTGCAACTTACAAGGCTTCCACATTACGTACCACCCAACGCCCCAGACGACGTCGTCGCGGTCCGTCGTCCCCGAGAATTTCCTTTCTCTATTCTACCCCAGCGGGAGGGTTGGCGACGAAGCCGCAGATTTGGTAAAATATTTGACAAGGACAAGGGTCTGGTGACGTCAGCAAGAAGATGGGATATACCTGCGCTTTCTTATGACGGTTATAATACCTATATACCCAATACAGAGAAGCAGAAATTGGGATATTCGTACGTGTATATACGAACTCGAGTAAACACGCCGGGTTTCTTCTCTCTCCGTGTATATTTGGAGGAGGTAGAACCTCTCATGTAGCTAGAAATTTGAGGGGATTTCTCCGAACTTCTTTAAACAGGTTTTCTCGGTTGCGCCTCCACCAACGATGGTCAGCTCAGTGGTGTGTGTAGAAACTCCTAAACTCTTCCTCACAAGGATCGAGGATCATGTGGTCCAAAAAAAAGGTGACACTGTCACAACGAAGATAGAAATGTAGTATCTTTTTTTTTATTCTAACCCATGGGACTTTTTAACTTGACTTATTATCCTCTGTGAAATGGTAATTCTGTACCGCGCATGGACTCCATGAATTGCTCTTTCACGCACACAATTAACACGGTATCAGGTTACTCGGTTATATCTATGGTATAATTAACCGGTTGTCTATTCGCGAATAGATTATATTGTATTTTATTAATGAAGAAAAAAAGCAAGACCTTGGAGATAATTGTTATACCAGGCGGTGAGATACCGATTCTACAGCGTGTGATTATTTTCGGTGAACATTGACGTCGCTGTGGTGTAAGAGCACTATAAACGTATCGGTATACGTACATCGATGTTTATTCAACCACGGGAGAGGGGAAAAATAAGTAAAAAGAAAAAGGAAGCAAGAAAATATTAAAAAAAAAAAAGTAATAACGGAGGACGCCTGGTGCAGTATCGAGGAACTAATACCGTCAGCGTGCTATTTTAATTTCATTATTTTGTCGAGCCTCGAAGAGGATGACATAGACGTTTGCGAAAAACGTTCATATCCGTTCTTCTGTATTAATTTTTCAACATCTTGATGGTATACTTTTATCCTGAGACATTGAAAGAGATAATTTGACCAGATATCTTTGTTCGTTTCACTTTACTCGTGCCTTATTTTCAGTGACACAATTAGATTCCAACACTTTTGATTTGTACAATTATATTTCTTGTTTTTCATTTTCTGCTTTTTGACGAATATATACAAGAAGCGATAATTTGCTCTGACGTCAATCACCGTCACGAATGAAAAACAGTTGTAGCAGAAATATCCGCTCTGCCAAATACACGCGAAGCCATTTATATAGAATTTAGAAGATTTTATGTAACGATATAATTGAAATTTATCGGCTGCAGTTATCTCCGATGTACGAGAAATAGAACCTGTTATGACGATAATTGCCGCTAAATACTGTCGTCACCACTCGGTGATAAATAATCAGTAATAATAAACTATGCGAACGGACGATTATGGAAAATTCATCTATTAATAACTCGACTGCATTTTCACGCGCGATGGTCGAGTCAGAGGTCGAATGACGCGACTCCACCGCGTGCCGTGCATAATACCGCACCGCAACACTCGCACATCTATAAAAAAAAAAAAAAAACGAAAAACTTTTTACAATCATCAATATTTGCATATATAATATGTATTTTCATCTTTATTTTCAGTCTGGGTGAGACTTTGAGGAAAAACAAAGCTTCAGTTGCATATGACGATTGTGAAATAATACTTTCCGTATCAATCTCAGTCTTACACGGAATACGAACGGTGTAGGTACCAGGAGGCAGAACGAACGGCATTAGTTTATCAAATCCATAAATCCCTCCGATTTATATTTATACGACTCCAAATAGCCGAGCCGAGCCTGTATGACCCGAGGGCTATTCCTCGTACATTCGAGTCACGCTGCTGGTGCTGGTGCTGGTGCTGGTGCTGTTGCAGCGAACGAGATCCCTCGAGCTCACAGACTCGGTGCGAGAAGAAGAGGCTCGGAGGAAGCATAAACTTACAAGTCATAAAGAGCTCATAAAAATCATCGCCTCACTCTCCTTAATTCGCCACTGTACCGCGTACAGCGACAAAGAGAAGTACAAGTACACTTACCGTTTCTTCTGACATTCACAAAGTACGAGGGCGGCGTGGAACAAGTCGAGTCAATGAGGCAGCCTCGTCTCTTAGTTAGTCTTCTTTATATCAGAAGGGGACCATACGCTCCTCATGTCACGTAGGCCTTGGCCTCATCTCCGCGCCAAGGTTCGTCAAGGTCGACTTAATGTTTTTTTTTTTTTTTTTTTTAATTTTTCCAAAAACCTACAACAACGTCCGGAAGTAGGAATAAACTCGAACGAAATATACAATGCTCGGTGGTTCTTGTGCCATGAAAAACAAACAAACAAACAAACAACACGAAGCGAAGTAAATACGTAACGTATTAAGGACCATGAGTACGACACTCAGACGTAGACAACAAACACGTATCGTGGCCATAGTTTCTGTTTGTGTTTATGGACATGGGTATGAGAATGGGCGCCACGTTTCCCCCACCCATAGGAATAAGTGGGTACGCCCGTCTCCACACATGAATTTCAAGCCTTATCCAATCAGGTCTCGTATTGTGTGCTGTAATACATTTTCGGTGGTTCTCGGGTGACCCTGAGCCTGAGCGTAAATCGTCGTAGCCTCGAGTTACACGGATGAACGATCCTGTTTCTCGGTGTATGGATGCAAAGCGTGAATACGGGTTCACACATAAAAACAATTGTAAGAGATTAAAGTAGACCCAGAGGAAGCGATTTCTTTCGATTACTCAGGTACCGATTTGACCGCATTGTTTGAGCTCGTCGACAATATCGACGTAACGACTTCACGAGACCCAGGAAGGTATAAGCGAGGTAAATAAGAACCTCGACCCTTTTCTAAGCTCAGCAGGGTCGACTTTGGACGCGGCACACACAACCCTACGGGGTGTAACGCTTAATTATTTCTAATCTCTTCCGCTTTTCGCCGTAGTTTACTGGTAGTTTTAACGATAGTCATAAATGGTGCTCAACCACGGGGCCAGTCTATATAAACTCAAGAGAGTTCGGAGTCGAGTACAGAGTCAAAATCCTGAAAATCAAAAAACTGAAATTAGAAGATGTAGAAAGGCTATAATTCCAAAAGTCTATTGAGACGAAAAATAAGACATCCGAAAACAGAAGTGCCGAAAAAGATTCTACCGAAGAAAAAATTATCGAATGGACAAAATTACGGCCAGCCAAATATCACAGAGAAAAATTGAAAAAAGCCTAAATTTTCTTTTTTTTAAAGAAATTTTCTAAATTTTAAATGGCCTTTCGGTGAATTGGTTATTCGGCTCATTGACAAATCGTCGAATTGAATTTCGTGTTTCTGAATTTTCGTTACTTTAAAATTCGGCATTTTGACCCGTCGACTTTTTGGTCTTTCGGAAATTTGACCCCCACCCCCGTTTCGAACGGTGGTGAATTTGAGTATTTGGTAAATGGAAATAGAAGAAATAGAAAGATAATATAGAGTAAAACAATTATTTTTAGTTAAAACGTGCACGTTACCCCGTATGGGTATATCTATACGTAAAAAGTTTCAGGCTAATTCCATAGAAGTTATCAGCAGCCCTAATTGTACCAATCTTGGTAATTGTCGAGGTACTATACGTTCGAGTTAATGATCCTTGCACTGGCTACACGGACAGACCCGTAGTACACGCGTGTGGGTTACACGCAGCACGGACACAACCGGTCAAATGTCCGGGAGGGACAGAACTCTAGCGGAGGCAAGTTCTAATTCTTCCTTTAGTATAATTATGGTCTCTCTTCGTTTGCCGCGAACAAGTCCCCCGGTTTTATCGCCTTAATACTCAGCTTTTACAACCTAGGCACACAGCTCGGCTCTGAGATGCAGGGTTTACGGCCACAGCCACAGCCACAGCCACAGCAACAGCAACATCAGAGTTCTCGAGACTTCGTCTTTGGAATATTTAATTCGTTGGGTGGGTATTATACCCGTGGTATAAAATCACCAGTCTGTCAACTCGGAACTATTTTCAAATGATTCTCACCTTCGGACAGCCCATTGGCAATATTTACACGACTCTCTCAGTTGACGTGTGACGATATTACGACGCCGCCTACTGCCTTCGTAATGACTGTTAGATATGAAGAATAAGAATAAGAAGAGAAGAAAAAAAAGATCTCAAATCCCGTCAAATCTTCTTTGTTTACTGTGACACACCAGTATTATACAATAAAATATATTGGGTATACACGAGTACACACGTGTATCTAATTAGAAGATGTATAAATGATTCATTAGTATATGTAAGCCGAAGTAATTAACGAGCATTTTTTTTTATTACCCTCGTGTGTTTGAAATCTTTAATTTTTCACTATCAAAAGAGTTTAAGTTCTCCGTGGAACATGTGTGGGATCGTGTACAAAACAGTACTCCTCCCCCCCTCTCTGTTACACCGCGGCCATAATCATATTCACGAGGACATATACCACACACACGCACACGGAAATGCATGTCTCCACGATTTCCACCCACACTGTTAGAAGCGCGCGTCTGCCTTCTCTCATATTAAATGTATAATATCGCATAACAAATCTTGCGAATTTAATTTACATTAATTAATCCTGTATCTACATATCTGCGCTGACAAACAAAAAACCGCGTTGAATATCATCGGGCGAGTGTATGAGGCTGAACCGTGAATAGTATATTTCGATACAAGAGGCCAAACGAGCGTTTTGCGCACTGCGAGTCTGAAGGCACAAGCCGAGGCGGAGCCGAGGCCTCGTGCGTCCTTCAGACGAGCAGGGCGCAAGAAGCGAGTTTGGCCTCGCGTATCGAACACTGTTTTTCTTTATGAATGTAATGCAAGATCCGAGATCTTGCTCACCGTTTATACGGACGTCCGGAATGGCTGATTGCAGCACTGTGCACGGGGGGCGATGCGCGGTATCCTTTCACCGGTGGGCAAAGTACTTTGCCCGCCGGTGAAGGGATTTTGCGCATCGCCCCGTGCACAGTGCGGCAATCGGCCATTTTGGGCGTCCGTAAGCGGTGGGCAAACGAGGATTTTGCATGCATGTGTAAAGAAAAAGTAAATATACATCGACTCGTACCAGACGGTTTTTTTGATTGCACGATACATTAGAAACCCTGTGTTGGTTGGGGCTTACTTTATTTATACGTTACCCGGCTACCGGGATCTGTGCCGCGAGATGCGTTTATCTCATCTCCTTGTTTGCCATCATCTTGTTAAATACAGTGGCGAGAGATGTTGGCTCTTTTTACCACAATTTTTTTTTTTTTTTCTATTTCTCGTCCAGTCTTGTTAATTAATATACTGCACGGCAAATTGTGGGACATGCGGAGTGGCCTCTTGATATTGCTCCAAGTTTTCATCTGCCATGCCTAACGACGACGGTATACCACCTCGTTGTTTGTGACTCGAGTTATAAGTCAAAAACGACTTACCTACCGAGTTGAATTTTAATTTATATATACATATATATTTGACTGTGTATCTCGTTTGTATGGAAGTGGCACTTGCATTTTTTTTTCTCTTACGGTCCCGTGCGTGCGTGCGTGTACCTTCTCTCGCGCGCGAGTACCACGAACTTGCGTGCCTTCAACAGTGCGTTCGTGATGATACACGTTACAGTGTTGATAAATATATAAGGCACGCGTATATATTAATGTATCAGATACCACGGATCCCGCTTAAGGTTGGGTGAAGTTTCGTACCTATACCGTGTACGAATATCAAATTAACAATTAAATTACAATTGTTCGTAAAATAACAGACCGCGCCTTTCTCTTTTGCCCTAATTGGATCCTCAATATTACCATCGACCTTTATGCCTGACGGCTGTTTTCGTTACGCCAAGACATTACCGCGACCAGTTTCAAATTCGCTCCTCATAAATTAAGTCGACTTGATCACCGATCATCTGTTTCGATACGCGAATTAATTAGTCGAACAATCTTTTTCTGATTCTCATCCGAAGACAAGACAAATACGATACATGACAAACGTCAGATCGAGGTAACTCGATACTCCGGTAAAGTTAAAAGTCTAACACAAGCGGAAGGATGGCTGTGGGCCCCCGAAATTCATCGCCGTTCGGTTCTCTAATTTGAAATTTGAATAACGTTACAAGGACATCGGTCTTCCATGACGGAGCAAAAGTAGGTGGGCTGTATGTTGTGTCTAAAGTTCCACGCATACATTATCGTTATGGTTTAATCTTCTATGCGGCTAGAATCTATTAAACCGAGTACAGAGTTAATTAATCTGATTGTGGGCAGCGAATGTGAAGGAAATAAATAAATAAGGGGCGAAGAAGAGGTAAAATCCTACGGCGAATAGAGGAAATTGTTTGTCTTCGGGTGTCTCACCAACACCACCTGTTGGACCTCGCGAGGATCAAGGGGGGGCCTAAACGTAAGAAATTGATGCTACCGTGTCGTCGTCACGGTCCGTTGTGCCTTTCTCCGTTGGGCTCGTACATATATCGTCCACTCTAATCTACCAAACCGACGTGAATTCCGAGGCAGTATATACGGTCCCTTTTCAGACCTCGTGCAATTTCGAAAAGTGGAACGAATTCATGGTTCTTTTATTTTCTTGTGTAGAATATAATGCAGAGATAGAGGAGTGAGACGTTCTATGGTATTGAGAATTCAATCCCATTCGATGCATGTAGGTGAGCAATGGACAGAAAAGTACTATCCGCGGGAAACATGATGTTTGTAACGTGAAAATAAACATCAGAACTTAGGTACATATACAGAAGAGCGGTGGTACGGAGAAAGTCGAAACGAACGAGAAGATCGTGTATGCAAGCCACGGGTATTAAACGGGTGAATCGTTAAGTGCGGGAAATAGTTGTTGGAATTACTTTTTTTTATTTTCTAAATTGGATAACATCCTCGACATCCTCCGAGGAAAATGTATATTATAATGAACTTGAGAAATAGGACTTGGCATTGAAAGGGAGGCGAAGGAGGTCGGAATTAATTTCTGGATCGTTAAACCTCTCGGTAACTATTTTTTTATTCCTTTTTGTTCCCAACTCGAAGAATTTCCCCCTCGACAATTTCAAGCTCCGGTACTATACCCGAACGTGAAATTAGCCTAATACTCCGAGGGAACCTGCAGTCATGAACAGAAATACCGCGTTGCAACAGATAATCATAAAAAGTAAAAATAGAATTTCACTCTTTTTCGTTTTTAGTTTTTTTCAAATATATCCAGCATCTTTGAACTCGTTTCCCCACGCCGTATATAGGATCATAGACAATTTGAAACAGCTGGTAATATACGTACCGGATTCTTGTAAGAAATGTTTTTTTCTCCCTCGCATCTATACAAACGAAGATCGCTATCGCTATTTTTGAATATCATTCCGAGAAAGAAAAATAACTAAATCAAACATTCCCAAGGTTCCGTGGAACGTAAAGAATGGGAAAATAAGTCGTGTCCAATTTTCGGGTGTTCTGAGAATCGGAATATTTTGAAAAATGAACCAACGGTCGGAGACAGAGAACACGATTTGATTCCTTATCATTATGCAATTACTGTACCAGGCTCGCATAGATCGGGCAACGCGACGGAGCCAGTGATTCGTCTTCGCGGTTTACGGGGGCCTCAGCGCTGCGCCCCCGACGTCTTTGTGTTTCTCGGGCACGTTTGCTTATGAAAACAAGTTAACTGGTGTGTTACATGCGTCGAGCGTATGCCCAACCTCGCCGTTAGCGTGTATATTATCTAGACAGGTTGTGTAGAGGGTCTCGCACGTAGAAACTCGCGGTCTATACTCTATACTCCATACCCACGGTTTTGGACGGTAAAATTGTGTAGATGTACAAAAGCGAAGGGGGCACAGCACACACGCCGTACGCACGTACGTATATTTAGCTCAGACGTGTTTGTTTATATACAATTTACTCTCTTAGGCATATACCGTGCCTGGATATCTATCCATCTATCTATACTGCGGGCCGGGAAGACGAAGGAGAGAGAGAAAGAGGATCACGTGTAAATACACGCGCGGGATGTATATCCGTGGGTGCACGCACGCAAAGAGACACCGAGAAACTCGGGAGCTCACAAACGCTGCACGCACGTAGGTGTACCTCTCCGCTAGCGTATACGTATCGTAGAGACCCGACCGGTGTCACGTGTTGTTTATGCGTTCTACACACGCTCCGCCCCATCGCCTGATCTCTATAGAGATTCTCAAGTACGGGATCGTGGAAGTATATACCTACGGTTATCAAGAAAACGAGAAGAAATATATACATATATATACATATATCTGTACAAAAGAAGGAAGACCGTCCGATTTTCATCCTTATTTTCTTCACATCTTCTCTGACCGTTTGCGTAAGGCTGCACAAAACCCCATTCCCATAAGACTCGACTTCGTAATTCGTGGTCAAACAACCTCGGCTCGAAGAAAGGTGGGTTTTGTGTGTACCTTACAACCAACCTTCCGGTCTTACGCTCGTACTCTCCCCCGAGAGTTTGAAAGAGGTAAAGAGCCGAGGTCCAAGTTCAATCTGATCTTGACTTTGGCTGTCAGTCTTATTTTCTCTCTTTCTCTTTCTCTCTCTCTTTCTCTTCATCTTTTTCTTTTTCCTTGCGGTTTTTCAATCGGAGAGCCACTGCCCGTCGTACATAGGCTGTACGGTGTTTTATTTAGCCGAAGTGTCCGCGATGAAGCCAGAGGCCAGCCGACCAGCTAACCGACCGAGCCCTCTCTCTCTCTCTCTCTCACACACAACTCTCCTATCCGCTTGCTCGTGTTGCGTGGGTGAGTCTGTGTGAGTTTTCCCCTCCGAGCTCCGAGCTCCGTTGCCTGGCAGCCCTGACTCTCTCTTCGCGTATATCCCACTCGAACACTGCAGGCGTGTACGTTCGGTCTTCTACTCTGTCTCTCTTTCTTTCGTTTAAATAGGCATTTCCTCTTTTCTTATTACCTCAACGCGCAGACTAGGCTATCGTCGCGCCCACACTGCGTTTTAAAAAAAGAAAAACTCTTTTTCACAATTATACAGACGTTTAGAATTTACTTCATCGAGCACTCTCGCGTATACGCGAGAACGTTGCGTGGATTTTTTTTTATGTATTCCGACTTGGTAGAGAATTTTATATTCATGCCTCAATCTCGTAACGTCCCTCTGTATTTGATAACTTCGGGGGTCGAAGAACACACCAGGTTGCGATGCAAGATCAGCTTTACATTCGTATACATATATCTTACTTCTTTTTTTTTATCGCCAATCAATTTTACGAACGATATATATTGTCCGTTTCCCGTTTACAGTGGTGAACTCAAACTTTTATTCGCCGTAACCCTAACCGAGGTTGTATTCAAGAATATCGATTTCCTCGCTTTATTTATTCTTGTTATGCTTCGAAAATAGACGTCCAATACGTGAATGTATTTCATCAACTGCGTTGTATAATAAACGCGGTGATTCAAGCGCGAGAGACAATGAACCGCGAAAAGAAGCGAAAAAGATAAACGCTGACCACACGCGTATGGATTAATTCTCAAGAGCATGAAAAAACGAAAAAAAGAAGAAGGCATCGTCACGTGGTGCTGCAACTCACCAGGATAGGTAGGTATATTCGGCGTCTGAGTACGCGGCTGTCAAGTGGTTTAACCACTCGACGATGGGCTGACAACAAGCGCAAAATCCATGCTCGGGTTCTCGGCTATGGCGGAGTGCAGGGGCACCGGAGGTAGGGCGAAGAGAGTCGAGACGCAGGATGTACAACGACGCGTGGAGATCTTCCTACCTACATCGAAATGCGTTTTTCGATTTACGACTGTCAAGATAATGGCCGTGTCTCCGCAAACAATCGCGAGAACGCGGGTTGTAGACGGTAAACGAAGAGTCTCCGCGAGTATAGGTATACAGGTATCTACAAAGGCGATTCCGAAAGGCCGGAGACGCAACGGCAAACGTTATGCTGAAGGGCTGAAGCGAGCCTAAAGAGTAAAGACGTACCCAGATAAACTCGCAGCACTTCAAAGAGCTGGTTCCGACCGGCAATCTGGGATCAGTCAGAATTTCAGATTACCACACCAGATAAGAGCCAACCTCGCGCCTAAACTACGCGCAACTCTAACGCTCAACCCGCGGATCTAGAGAATTTTTTAATTTTCGTTTCAACGTTACGAAAGATGTCCTAAATTTATTTGGACAAGATATATAACAAGGTGTTGGAAAGAAAATGAGAAACTGAGACTATTTTCGACGCGTATTTGCCGACTGACGTAACGCATATAATAACGTTCTAAAAAATAAGAAATACATTCGAAACGGAGACTGAAAACAAAGTTATTAACGAAATTAGATGAACATTGATAAACAAACGTTGAGAAACAACTTTATCATTTATCCAATGCCGACACATGCGAATAAATTTTAACTTTTTTACTTCTTTTCTATATTCATTCGATAGATCGTTGAGTAGCGGATGAAAAAGTTTTACGTAAATTAACTCTTCTTCAAAGGGCTATGAAGAGAATTATAGATATGCTGTAACTTTTGATTCACAGAGAGCCCATCCTAAATTTCAATTCAATTAAATTGAGGATACGATTATAGTGACAAGTAAATTACGTAATACGTTAGAATGATGTATAGACCAAGAAGAAGTGTGGCCACATGCGGTTGAATCAGACAACCACGTCTCAACTCGTGAGTTTTGTGTATTGTGTATCGTGTATTGTGTATTGTATACTATAACACAACGTTTGAACACGAACGACGTGCCTCTATTGGCTGCGGTGTAGAAAAGCTAAAGCCTGCCGGTCAAGGTCTTTGAAATTAATTATCATCATTAGTGGTGGACGAAGCGGTGTAGTCCGCCCACAATACGCGCGTTAACGTTCAATCGAAATTCTACCACGTTTCTACGCTTTACGCATACATCGTCATATATCGCTCTATGAAACGCTGGTAAACAATTTCCCCGAATCCACGAATGCATCGTTATCGGCGCAATTAGCCGGGCTATAAATGACCCACGATCATCAACTCCGCGATCGGTCCGTCGATTCTTGCGTGGATACGCTCACAGCACGAACTCTACCCTATGTGTCTATGTACAGGGTGGAAAGAAATAATTGGTCGCCACTTCGCCCTATGATTCTCTACCTCGAAATCGGTGAAGATCTTTCAAAAAAATACTGCCGAAAAATTGATATTTACCTTGGAAATTAAGATCCAAGTTTTTTTTTATTGACTTATCTAAAGGAACAAAAGTCTGAATGGGACGATTTGTTCCTGTCGATGAAGTCAATAATCAAACTTTGACACAGAGATCTAACAAGCTAGAGAATAATTTTTTGGCTACAAGATTTGAGAGATCTTTACCAATCACTTCTTTCGACCCTGTACTTTTGGATCTCGTCAAGCTGAACACGTTTGTCCATAAGACACCTGGGTTCATTTATGGCCACTATCCCGTACGACGAGGGTCGGTTCACTCGGTTGTTTGGAGAAATGTGATAGGATCAAGAAATTCGAAAATATGATGTGAGCTAAGTTTAGATCGACTCCAAAGCGGAACTCGCGAGCTAGGCGATCGGGACTCGACGGTTCGCCGTAAAGACGGCCTCGGGACACGCCCGGGCGTCGGCATAAAGTTTATTCGAAGATGTTTTTACAAGACCTTTTGCCGCACGCTTGGAAATTTCAAAAATAGACGATAATATATACGCTCATACGAATGTATCAAAAAGATAACTTTAACTCGGATAAAAAAAGCAAAACTTTCCCGTTTTACTTGTCAGTTATTGTAACTTGTTACAAAAACAAAGTCGAAATCTCGATAGGTAACACCCAAAAGATGGGGAACAAGAATTAACATTATCTTCTTTCATCCTACCGCGAAGGGGTTCCAAATATCTGTTATCTTACGGTTATAAACATCGTATATATATTCAAATCTACAGAACAATTTGACAGATTAACCATACATTTGGATCGGTCACGATCTGACACATCGACCATCCATAATCTTTTGTCTTTTGCAAACTTTTTTCATCAGCATTTCATTTTATCATTTTTGCTGCTGACAATGCATACATTCGTGAGAAAATTTATCTGCCGATTTGTTGTCTGTTTCCTCGATGAATTATAGATCTGATTTTTGTTTTCTACCGGTTTAGAACACGGAAGATATACAACCTATAACTCTGCCTAGACTTCATCGGCTTTTGTATCTGATTACAATTAGGGCAATTAACGATACTTCAACCGTACCGTCAGACGGCTAATTGGTAGATTAATCGAGGCCCTGCAGGGTTCTGAAATATTCTAGGAAAGACGTGTATATTATTCTTATCTCTTTGTTTACCTGTCATTTGCGTAGGATCGATCCTCGCGATGATCAATCATCCATGAAATTGATTTTTTCTACACTGTTAGAAACAAAGTATTAAAACAGGTCCATCAGAAATTTTATCTCCATTTCAATACTCCTTGTTTTGGTATTCGATGAAAAAAAAATAAACGTCAAAACTGATATAAATTTTTGTTACATCGACATAAAAATAAGACAAATATATAGTGTGGACATTTCATACATGGTAAATTTTTTCCAAATTTTTCTAAGAGTGTCTAACATGGAATACTTGAGGAAATGGTGAAATGTCATCTTTTCACACTTTAGAAATGATTGAATATCGATTGAAATGAGTCTTATTAACAGGGGCATAGTAAACTTCATGTGGGCTATCCACTATCGCGGGTATTCCACGCATCGCAAGATCCCATACTCTCGTTCGGGCTATACGCACGTGTTTATTTTCCATGCTGCTCACACTCGGGTCTCATATACGAGAGTGAGGCGTGTGCGCCCACGTTCGCATTTGTTTTCCTTTCGTATTTTTACTCGCCATGTGCCATGCTCGTGGCACCGTCCGTCGTAACCTGACGTTCTTCTTGCGCTACTGACTTCGCTTCTGTTCCCATCGGTTCCCAGTATACGCCGATGATATGATTCGAACCACATTTCTACACAGAGAACAGAGAAGAAGAAGAAAACAAAATTGAATGCTGAAGAGGAAATTGATGATTTTGGTCCAGAAGATAGAATTGAATCGTCAAATTTTACTCCGATTCAAACTTGACGAGTGGTACAAGATGCAGTCATTCGGTAATGAGCTGAGCTGGTGCAGGTTGCGCAAGATGAAACCGATAATCCGTTAATCAACACCCGTCACCACTGAAATAAAAAGGTTCAGTGATTACAGCCGGAATTCTTGTTCCTCCACAGTCATATTTTATTCCAGGAAAAGTCGGGAAAATGTCAGGAAATTTCGTAAAATCTACGGATTTTAAAAACCTTGGCTATGATATTCAGATGCTATCACCGTCATAATTTTTCTCTTTCTCTTCTTGACGATTTTAGTTTCATCTGCGATTAGAAATATGAGATAATCCCATGAAGATGAATATATATTAACATTTTTCGGTCACGCATGAACTAAGTGATTCAAATTTTTTATGGTTTCTGCTCCAATTCAGGAAAAACCAGAAAATGTCAGCAAATTTTTTGCGAAGAATGCGTAAAAATTTTTTATGTAAGCCAATACCAATTTCTAGTTCTTCTGTTCGACTTTCTGCATCATCGAAAGTTATTCACTGAGAGTGCCTATAATAATTTATGACTGTAACCATTTTTTTCCCAGTTCAATCTGGTGATCACAAAATATCGGTATCGAATCTCAACAACCACTTTACTGCTTCTTTTTCGGCAGATAGCACGGTGTGAACAGCGCGCTTCATGTTTGCGAACTAGGTTTACCCAGAAAACAAATTGATAAAAATGTTTTGTTGAATTATTTAGTTATCTTTACGCAGTGAGATACAATTTCAAGCATCGATCGCAATTAATGCCGAATTTTCAAAGAAAGGCGTCGAATCAAACATCGACTCTAATAGTTAGAAAAATCAAGTATCATCGGACGGTGCTGCGCTCGCGCGGACCTCATCCAAGCGCGACGTCCTCAGCCTCAGTCTCTGTGCGGCAAACTCAAATACTTGTACATACCATGTCAAATAATAATATATACTGAAATTTTTCTTGTAAATAGAGAAAATTGTGTTGTATTTTTTCCTTCTCCACCTCGTAACTTACTCGCCTCGAATTTCAACACTAGACTTCGTTTTACTATCGCTTCGAGCACGTCAATCGCCGTGTGGGTGGAGCAGCTTGTATTATTTTTATTAGCCATTAATTGTGTTATCACTGCAGAGAGTGAGAAAGAGGCTCGTAAGAGAGTCGAGATGCATCCTGTTGTAGGAATATCGTTGACCTCTGGGGCTCTTGGAGTCTTGCATATTCGTGAAAGCTGATAAGAATTGATCGCCACGTGTTTCGAGGAAGAAATCTTCGCATCGGAAACTTCGTCATATAATCATTCCCAACTTATTCCGAGGATAGGATCTCTGTCTCGACTCGAGTTCTCACAACGAATTAATATCGGCGGATTGCCCGGTGGCGCCTATAAGCTCTGTCCCACTTTACATATCTCACCGAATACGAGCATCAGAGTTATAAGGTATTAGGTATAATGGGGAATATAAAACGCAAGAGACGGAGGATAAATAAATAAATAAATAAATCTCATCGCCCACCAGTTTTGCCGCGAGACTGCGGCCTGCCAATTCAACCGGTTTATCCGGCTATATATAAACAATTAATAGCACACGAGGCATTAGACACGTGGCGCACCTATTTTCCATCTCCATGTGCACTGCGCGGCGTTTATGTAAAACAGACGCCCCGTCGAAAGTATGTGTCACACGGACTCGGAAATACGGAAGAAACTACGAAAGACTTGTGGTCCGCTTCGCCGATTGACTGAAGCCGACGAAACGAGGAGAACTACTTTTTTCCACTGGCCATTGGTCAAGGAAAACCGTTAAGTCATGGAAAAGTCAGGGAATCAGAAAAATGGTCAGAGAAAAGTCAAGGAATTGTATGGCTATACAAAACAGGACAGAATAAAAGATCCGCAGCGATTTTTTTTTCACCTTTCTCGGGCGGAAATCGTACTAATCAATGGAAAATTCAAGCATCAAAGCATTATTTATTACGTGCTTGAATAACCACTAATTCGTCCGAATTTCAGTCAGTGAAAAATTATCATTTGATCAGGTAAAGTTAGGGATTTTCAAGTGGGGTCTTCTGGATCAGTCTCTTTGCGCCACGCGCAATAATTTCTTTCAATCGATAGAGTAGACGTCGAAACGGTGTTCGACGGCAAAAAGTACACGTGTACCTCAGTACCGACTCTTTTTAACACCGTCGAAGTTGTGTCCATTGTCCGTGACGCATGAAGCGAAGAAATAGATTTTCACTTCTATTCGCTTGTGATCTCGTTTCCACCTCCGTCTCTCAACCCTTCGACCAAAACTCCCGAGACTGTATCTCAGTGCGAACAAGATCAACAGGCAAGATTTCCCCGAGGCTAGATTCTCGAGTAGTCAAGGGAAGCGATACGAGCTTGAGAATTGGGGGGGCTATTTTTTCTGGATGCTGTTTTGCGTTCCGAAAAACATTTTTTACAGCCCAAGGCGGGAAAACTAGATTTGAAACTCGACGAATTTTCGTACGCAGCCCAAAGTGAGGTATCAAAGATCTACGACGTTTGATTGTTCGGGACGGTAAACTGAGCGTGCGAACCAAATTTGAGCCGATAATATTCAAAATTGTAAGTTATTCTACTTTACAGATCGAGGTATAAAAATCAATGACTCGCACAATTTCCGATACTTGTCGATGAAATTTTGCGTTTAGTGACCGAATAAGACCTGACGCAGTATAGCTAAAAGATTCAGTTCCCGCGGGGCGAAATCGGAATTTAACTCTCCCCTCCGATTTATGAAGAATTTTTGAAGAGGAATTCCTTTTTCTTTCCCTTTCTTCTTCTTCTTTTTTTTTTTTTTTTGTCATTTTATGAGAATAAAGACATTTCTTGAAGAGACGTTCTTAAATGAATATTGTGAGAAGGGAAAATAATCCGCCCACCCCCGAAGTCGGCTCGGGTTTTGAGTATAATTTATTGCAAAAAGGTTTTTTAAGCGAGTCAATTTTACTTGACATTCTCTTTTATTCTTTGTCTTGAAAGGAATAAAAAATGAAGGCAAGGGAGAGAAACTCCGCCAACCATACCGTAGCGGCGGATTAATAATATATCATTATTAATATTAACGAATATAAATTCGCTAGTGTTTTTTAACTACCTTAACGCGATGGACTACCGCTCGATTCGTAACAGGCCTAATGTTCTTTCGATATCAATCCCTGCTGCCAACGATCTTATATGGTATCTTTGCGTCAGTGTTAACCTTCGTCGACCATGTCGTCAGAAACCTCCACTAATTTTTTTTCTCTCTCTCTCTCTACTAATTTGGTAGAGTGACATATCATTGGTATATATCACGCGATTGAAAACTTGTCACAAATATCACTGTTTTCGTCTGGCAAACATGGATACTTGCACCTACACGAGCTGCAAACAAGAGTTATTGATTTACGGAGAAATAATTTTGACACAAGACTTATCGCTGTTTTTTTCTTTTTTTTCTTTATCCATGATCAGTTACAAAATATTTTTGTCCTTTCAACTTTATACACGATGACGTTGATATAAAATTTATATATTGTTGCATTAGCAGCATATTTATAGATAAATTTAGTATGACGCGTTTGAAAATTGTTGTTGTGTCGATATATTGAATCCAAATGAAAAAAACATAGATTGTATATTAGCTTATTATCGATATCATGCACACATAATATCTTATGTATGTGGCGATTATCAATTTTTTTTTTTTTTTGTTTATTGCAAATAGAATCAAACGGTCTTCAACAAATTGTTGTTAGGCTTACTTGACACTGCTGCAGAAAAACACAGTAAGCGAGAATGAGAGTTTGCATTTTGACCAATATATTTCAACAACAATTAATTTGTTCAATCGTGATTTAACTTGTTTTGTCTGAGAGCGTTATTGTATACTCAAAACAACGTTTAATCTCAAACCTCGTGCATGACGTGGGGTCGAGCATAATACTAACGTTTTAAGTATATCTTTTCTTCTTTTTTTTTCTTTACCACGCTATCGTGTACTTTTTCACGCATATTACAGCCGAAATTTTCGTCTGTTCGATCGGCGAGCGAAGCAGAGAATCGAATCAATTCGTATCAAGACGTTTGCTAAGCTATTTTTAAATCAACCGATGACTAGGTCAATTACCAGCATTAGCTTCTGCCCAATAAATACGTTATTTAAAAAAGTCCTCATGGCCACGACGTGAAAAGTCTCACCGTTGTCGAAAAAAAACTTTAATTTTTCTTTGAATAAAACTTTGTCCGTGTCAATCAAATCTTCTTTCTAAATTTTTTGTTTGTTTGTTTTATTTATGGTCAAAATAATCAAATACACGACGTCTCCAAAGTGTTATCACGTATCGTTGTTTAATCTACGCTATCGCATATCCACCGCACAATACACGCTAAGTGTACATTTACTGCAGAATATGTGATATAACGTACAACCGCGAATGTTCATTTTTAGCTAATCAAAGTAACCTTACACGCTCTTCCTTTTCGCGATTTGCTAATCTCTACATTTTTTGTTTGTTTGTTTGTTTCCTGTTTTCGCCACCTTCCGGTCTATTATGGCAGAGTAGAGACTGTTCCAATTACTGCTGTTGGCAGGCGTAATTGTATTGTGGCAATCGTGACTTGATAAGTCGAGTGAATCGTTAATCGAAAATGAAGAATGAAACATCTTTATATTCTATTTATAGAATAATCAATCTCAGTGCAAGGGCTTGTACTTAAGCTCGATTCAAGGTTCGGCTAGATACGATATGATCGTCATGGTCGTAAAACAGTCGGTTGTTATTCCCCAACGAACAAACTATATAGGTAACTACTCGAATGTCTTCAGCGACGCGTATCTCGTTGGTATATAATAATGTGCATAAATATATTCACGCAAATACACGCTACGGCCTGATGTACAACATTATTGTATATTCGTTGATCGAATATCTGGCGAGGCGCCTGAGAACTTGCGAGAATTTTTATTCACCACTCGCAGCCGCTAATGTAAGTGCCAGCGGAAAACAATGGCGGGCAATCAACGCGCGATTCCGAGGATTTGTTACAACACAATGGAAAGGAGCCCAAATCGCTGAGACCGTCGTCAGAATTTTATATTCGGAAGGTATACGTGATCCTGAATTTTGGTTTCCTCATTGAATCTACTTAGTGAAGGAAAATAAAACCCGGTTGTCAATAAAACGGCTCCGGAATCCGGGAAACTCTCATAAACATTGATTTCGATCTTTTGGGGTCCGACCTTAAGATCAGACGCACTTTACGAGGGTCGGTATTTGCACATGTTTGAAATGGGCGTCAGGGCGTCAGGCTCTCCTGACAGAAGAATAATTTTGTCCACTTCGCAGACGGAATACCGAGACGGGTACGAAAACTCCGCGCGACAAGGAGCCTGACGAAACGGAAAGATTGGGCAGAGGCAGGTGTAAAAGGGTCGTAAATTTTACCTGAAACCGATACCCTAAAGATTTGATGGAAAACCTTTTGTCCGTTGGCCCTCCCGCCTTCGAGGCACCACCGAAAATCCGCATTTGAAATCGATACCCTGGCTAATAAACCAATTGCACCAGGTCCTCTCCTTCTTCCGTCTGCAGTCGAAATCGTTTGAAAATTCCAATTCTACGGCAGGTGGATCTATTCTCCAAAACTCCGGGACGCCGGAGCACCCTCCTTGTCGTAAAATTCAAAATTTTACGCTTCGTGCAGAAACATGTAATCACCGTTTAGAAAGTGATGCAGATGCAAAACGAAAAAAAACACGGGATGAAAAATTCTAATAGATTCTCGGTCCGTCCTTGAAGCGATAAGAGCGAGCTTTCCCGCTTTTCTCGAGCCCCAGCGAGCGCTGATATCGCGTGGTCGGTACTTGTTTTCGTCTTGGTTCTAAAAATAGTATCGAGGGGTAAAACATTTTTTTTGTCCGCATCAGAGCGAATATTCTAGAGATAATTACACAGAGGTTGATTTTCTTAATTTCTTAATAAATACTATGGGTACATAATCCCTCGCAGACATCCAAGACGACTATGTCTTCCGTTATGTCGTCTTACGTGGCCTTCCGTGGCCTTGCGCCTCCCGGACAAATAAAACGCTATCGTTATCCACGACGCTCAGAGACGACGGGGAGATTATCATTTATCACGGAGCTTAGATTACTGGTATCAACGTTGAGGGAATACGATCTTCTCCAATACTCGAGCGGTGGAGGAATTAGAGAACGTCATTCTTTTTTTTTTTTCAATTATTGTCTGCGTTGCTCGACGACTTCGAAACGATAGAAGTACGAGACACCTGTAACCGAACTATTGACACCCCGATCTACGGTTAGGGTGTCGAGTACTCGCTCGAGGTGAATTCGATATCGATTCGGAGTCCGGAGTTTCGAGAATCTTGGCCCAAAACGGGGAAAATTTGTCACTATTTTTACACGAGAAACTGCAATTTCTTTTAATTATGTTCATAACAATCGGAGAACAGGTGTTAATACATCGTTAGGATCGAAGCTTTGACGGTGTGAAAATATTATATATTTACATACACCACTTATAACCGGCGACGAAGAATGTCGTGCAAAATAAATGGATACGCATAAATATTTACCCGCATTTGAAAGTAACGCTTAAGAATCTTGGTGTTTTTTCTGTTTTAAAGAATGCGTATACGTACTCCGATGATGGTGCAAGCCCGAGACTATACACCCGTGAATATCTTGAATTTTTGGCAAACGGTAAGACACGAGTTGCAAAATTGAATTTAACCAACGAGTTATGGGATCTTTTAGGCGGTCTAATGATCCAGAAATGAAAATATTGCGAGTGTAGTTGAAAAATTGAATTTTTTCTTCTTTGTGAACAATATGCAGCATCCTGTCGTTAATAGGCTATTTATTGGCAAATATTATACATATTTTTCTGCTATTTTAACACAAACGTGAATTTTTTGTGGAGAAATATAAAAAAATAAAAAAAAAAACGTGAGCGATGTCACGTTTGCCACTGTGGCTCTTGTGCTCGGATATGAACCGATAATGTTTCGTTTAATTAGGAACGCTATAGAGATTGCTGAGACACGCACACGCGGTCGTAATGCGTTAACAAACAGAAAAGAAACAGGGTCGCCGTAAGGTCTGTCATATCTGCAGGCGACCGTTTATCGCAATCATGACTAATTTTCTGCGCTTAACTCATTACGGTCCTTATCTCGCACGGGCGCCTATACCAGGCACACTACATACGCGGTGCGTAGACGAGCGCGACGATATTACGAAAGTTATTTTTCTCAAAAAAGATAAAAACCATTCTAGTATATAAGTTTCGTCGTGTGTGTGTGAATATATAATAAAGAATGATTGATATTACGGCCAATATTCAATTGCTGACGATGAGGGAAGGGGAGGAAACTCGGAGTTCGTGACACAAACTATCGACCGTATAATATATAAACGACGTCAATTGATATAACGCGGATAAATAAGCCTGTTGTTAGTCTCGCCAATCGAGACATTTTCTCTATTACCCGATTTTCATTCTTATCGCATTTCTCTTATGCATTTTGTAACGTCGTCGTCGCGATTGCCTAAGATTCTCAAATGTTTGTTATTCAAAATGTCAACTGAGGCTCTTAGATGATTAAATCCGGCGTTAATCTTCTGCTCAAAGTATTACAGATCGGCTAGGCGACACTCCGCCACATTTTACACGTGTTAAAACGTTAATCATTCGCCGGTGACACTTGGTAAACACTGATTAATATGATAATGTAATCGACCGATGTACCTGTAACATAAATGTACCGCATCAACCCATATCGGCCTCACTCCACCCTCTCACACAACGAAAAACTTGGATCAATGCCAGAATATCCTTACGAATTTGGGATGGGATCATTTTTTAATCCATACATCCCCTTTCGTTCAGAAAGTTATCATTCATCTTCGGAGAGAAGAGAAAAAGAAGCTTGTAAGACGAGGGGCGATCCAGGGCTGCCCTAACATAAGCATCATGGGATTAGAGAGCGTCGAGTATGGTATCGTTAAGAGAACCAGTACAGCGTGATTCAACGAATTCTAAGTACTCCATAAATCATTAATATCTTATCCAAAGTTCATTAGACATCGAAAAATGGACTTTTTTAAAAATCACTTGTAAGGTTTGAGATACACGATTATGACTCTCGACGGCTCATTTTCTTCGGAGAGCAATTCTTCATCATGTGAATGAGGGAAACTGAGAAAAAAATCTTGTGATGATAGTTATGGTCTTTTATCGAAATTTACCGACAATCCGGTCACTCTTTTGCTAATAACTTGGTCCAAAAATTTTGTTATTCAATTTCCCTCATTCACACGATGAAGGATTGCTCTCCGAAGAAAATGAGAGGTCGAGAGACATAATCGGATCAATCGTGTGCCTGAAATCTTGCGACAAGTTATTTAAAAATCCATTTTCCGATTTATAATGAACTTTTAACACCCTAGGATAGCCTCACTAGCCCCGTTATTTGGGTGAAAAATGGCTTCCTCGAGTAGGTCATCACCAGCATTCCATTCCTGACCGGCTCCCTAAGTGGTCCCCAAGAGAAGAGATCGTTATGTAACGAAATTAAATTTCAAATTATTGAAGATATATTTTATCTTGAAGAATGCTAATTATTGACTAGAATCCGAGGGAAGAGTCTAAATAAATTAACGAGACATTCCTGTGATCTAAAGTTCAGTTTATATCTTATTTAATGAGATGAACTTTTTCAAAGGTTTAATTATGTAAATAGAAATGAACGATTTAAATATCATGTAAATATAATATTTCAATATATAGGAATAAAATTAATAATCCCTGAGCCCAAAATCGATATTGACGACGGAGGTAAATTATGATGGATGATGTTGAATGTTTCTACCTTCGTTCTCTTCTCGAGAAACGGGAATATTTTTGAGGATTGACGGGGCATTTCACCTGGGTCATACTCCCAGAATGTGTATGAATTAGGTGTAAATTATACTCAAAGGCCAAAGGTACACGTATACCGAGAATTCGTTCGTTTAATTGACGGAGGCGAGAATCCTCGTGAAAGAGATCTCTTGACCGAGGGGAATAAAATATATCTCCAGAAGAGTTTTCGGAGAAAAGGATCCCCAGAGCCAAGAGCTTTTTCCAGATCGTTGCGTTTTCTCATCTCATCAAATATTTGCTTGTTTGCTTTTTACCTCGTTTCGCCTGTTTTTACTACCGCGGTCCAACCTTGTGACGGTGGTCAGAAACGAAGGAACAAAATAACGATCATTCGATCATAAAATCGAAGCAATCATCTTGTCTTCGGCACCTGATCCATCAGCGAGTAAAAATTCAGCAATCTGGTTCGCCACAGATTTTAATAAACGTACGTCTGCCCAAAATCATCGGAGCGTAGCTTGGGCTGCGGGGTTAAGCCGGGCTAGGGACAGTTTAGGTTAGGTTAGTACTCCAATTATCCTTGGCAAGAGAGCGTAACTACGGGCAAGCTAGGAATAGCATTGGTCGGTTGGTTCGCTGACTGTTCGGTTGGCTTGGCGTACACGCCGGGTGCTAAACGTCGGGCATCGAGTGCTAAGACGATGTGGTGCATCAACGCCCCGCATATTTGTAATTATTAATTAGGAATCGCTCGCGTACTTGGTTATTTGGTTGCTCGCCTAGCGTTGAGGATGTATTGGCGGTACAATTTCAACCAAAAATTATTCTCGTCGGCAAATTGAGTACCTACTTTATGATAAGATAAAAATCGGAAAAAAATTAACCGTGATAAAGATGATAAGAGTATTAATTTTGAATAATAATAATGCCCGGAAGTTATCGATACATGGTTTAAACAAAACATTGTTTAACAAATTTTCTGGTAACGTTATTTTTTTTCATGTCAAATAAATGCCCTAATTTTTCTGAACACACATGCATTTTTTGAGAATCTTGTCATTATTTTGAAATTTTTGTTTTCGAAAATTTGTAAAGGCTGTATTTACGAAACTACTTGTCCCACGCTCCGGAAACTTCGGAATTGTAATCTACATCGTTTTCACAAAAGCATATCCAAAATTCAGATTTTTTCTTCCATTTTTCAAAATTTGGAAATTTTCGAAAACGGAAATTTCAAAATAGTGACAAAATTCTTTAAAAATTCATGTGTATTCAGAAAAATTAGGGCATTCATTTGAAATGAAAAAAAAATAACGTTACCAGAAAATTTGTTAAACAATGTTTTGTTTAACCAATTTATTGATAACTTTTGGGCATTATCATTATTCAAAGTTAATACTTTGATCGTCTTGATTGTGGTTGATTTTTTTTCGATTTTTATCTTATCCCGAAGTACTTAATATTGTCGACGAGAATCACTTTTGGTTGAGATTGTACGGCCAATACATCCTCAAATCAGGAAGTACTTCAGGCTTCTATTATACCTACGGTAACCTTTTTCTCATGCTTCGCGGTTCTCTGCACTTTCTCGTATACATATGTACATATATGGTGCAGGGTTTCTTACCCAATTGCCCGTATTTTCAAACTATCTTCTATTTTACCGGCAAACTATAGCTACACTTACGGACGTTATTACAATTTATTAAACTGGCACACAGACTCCGCAAGGAGTTTCTATCTCCAGTTTACAATAATTTGTAAAAAAAAGTCCAATATGCAGTCTAATTTTTACAGTAGGTACTGGCAATTTCTTTTTCGTCTCGAATATCTTCATTTTTTTGTCCCACCATTCATCCTTTTTCCAGTCTTACACTGTCGACTTCGTTGAATGATTTTTCTCCCTTTTCACATGTCGCCGATAAATCGTCGAATTTTGAGAGAGGAGGTAGAAGCTTCTGAATTTTATATTCTGTTCCTACATGGGATTTTATAATGTACACGTAGGTATACCGTTACGCATGGACCCTAATACTTGTGGTATACTCCCTAAATTTGAGGAGCGACGAATGGTAAATCCGGTTCGGCCCACGTGTAACTTTTGTAAATTCTAATACGTTTTGGAAAGTAACCCACGTCGAATTACAAATGAATTAGGTATAAGTGAAAAGAAAAAAAAAACAAGAAAACACGAACGAAACAAGCGGGTTTGGGCTGAGTATGAGCCAGCCCGTTCTTTATTTTGTAGCCCCTTATTTCGGATTTTGAAAATCTGACCTCAGTGGTTCGAAAAACCTTCGAGTACCAATTTTCATGAGATTTCACGAATCTTTTTAGTGTTTTCCCCCAGCAAATTGGATCTGCCATTTTGAATTTCGGAAATCTGACTTCAGATTCGTGATCAGCGACACAAAAAACCACATGGTACCGAATTGGATTCAAATCCGTTGATCCGTTTTCAAGACATCGTCATTTTTTCTGTATTTTTTAGAATTTCGTTATTCCGATCGAAGTCAAAATCTAATCAGTTCTGAGTTGAGAAAAGCCGGCGGAAAACCAGAGAAATGGAAAGTTGAAAATAGTCGTAAAACAAACTTGCTAGCAGATATTATATTAGACAAGAAAATCAATTGCTATTGAATTATTTATAGCAATTCTGATGTACCATCCCATTACGTAACTCTGATATATACACATGATTATTACCCGCGTGGCAACGAGACCGATTAAATATTACTCGTTCAAAGAGCTGTACGTCCGACAAATTGACATACGGACTGACGGGCGAACTCAGCTCTTTTATAGATCATACCGTTATACGGTTTACCGTTCGCAATGGTTCGTTGGTCCGGTGGTCCAGTGATCCAGTGGTTCAGCTACGGCGACTGCGTGGGCGAGTTACTATCATGAGCGCTTTTGCTCTTACGAATAGACCAGATTTCACTTCGAGGACTTGATTGAGGATCAAATGACAGCCAAGGACGAATCCATCGGGCTCATTAGCGCGGCCCTGTTCACTTCTGTGCGGAACAAGTCGCGGCTAGTTCGAACTTTTGATGGCTGTCGAAAGTCTATGACAAACGTGATGATATTGAACAATTGAAAGCGTCATGATTTCCGGAAATTCATAGGTTACAATTTCCTCTGGGATCATGCGATACTTTTACTCGGAACGTAACTCGGTCTGCGGCTAGTTGATTCGCGGTTAGGGATAAGTTCCTCTAATTAACCAACCGGTTACGTGTAATCCTAGAGTGGGAGTCTCGGCGAATTATTGCATAAGACAAAGTCATAAGTTCTCGGTAATACTCGGCTTAATTCTCTTTCAGTTTCTCATTTTTTATACAGCAAAAGAGGGAAATGAGTGATCCCAATTTTATTCTACCGTCCGAATTACTCTGTGCGGTCTAAAAATTGTGTAGAAAAATCCGTATCTCCGTTAGATAGCGATATCGTCCGAAGGCTACGTGTCGACGGGGTGTGAATATTCCTATTTTTCTTTTCTCTTTTCATACATAACTCAAGTTACAACAATAATTCTGAAATAATCGCGTTATCTTTGAAAGGTCTTTATCAGCAGAACTAGAATTGTTTCTGTCGCTGTAACGGTTACGAGTGTCAGAGATCATCTGTCCTCGCGTTTATATTTATCATATTTACGCACGATTTGATATGTGAAACAATTTTCTTTTATGTATATATACATCTAGTCAGCTATCGTCGCTCTGAGATTCATCAAAAACGATGGCCCACATTGAACATGCGGCACTTTGACACATCGGGACGTTGACAATATGCTGTAAAACAGTGCATTGACCTCATCCCGTTCAATCGAATTAAACTCAAATCTGCACATTCATGTAATGATCTGGAAGGTATATCGCGCGGTTCTTCCGTTCAGAGCTATTTTTCAGTCCCGTTTTACTGGAAAGATCAACGTTACATTTCTCCCCGAAAGCCAAGGTAAATATAAACTCGTGTCTTCTGCTAAATACTATGTTTCACTTATATATGAAAATCTTTTGGTAATCATCGAGATGTTACGACGTTAGACGTTAGACGTTGGGAAGCAGCAGTCAGTCTGTCCGGCTGTCTGCTCGTTGTGCGATTACGCAAGACTGGATTGTCCCACGATTTTCGAGCCAACTTCCACGTATTTATATCGATGCCGAAATATGCAGCCTCGAGTATAGGTGTAGGATCATGCGTTAACTTCGCCCTCGAAAACCGGTGTCCTACCTACAAAATATGACCCAGGTGCGGGTATGTAGGTACTGCAAATGAAATATCGTGATGAAACCGTGTTCTTTATGCTGATTAATGATCTCCGAGGATCGGAGCACTTGTGTAATGTCTGACGACGTTAGGACTAGCGTGTTCTTCTGATTTATACCAAAGCGAAGGTTTATGATGCCAAAACTAGAGAAAAGCGGCTTCGAGTTGGTCAGAAGTCATAGCAACGGAGTAAACAGTTATTTAATCAACGGTTATAAATGTTGTAACGAACCCGTGATAACCTTTTATATCGTTCTGTCGAAGATCCTACCCGTAAACATAAAATAACGATAAAAAATAATGACTTGTTTGATATCTCAGTTTAGTAAACTGATGACGCAAATTACATTTATCGCGCAAAGTGCACTAATCCTAATTATTTTCGTGTTTTACCAGATAGCGATACCAGATTTCCCGTCTTTCTATTACTAAGACCGGCCGAAGAGCTACGTGCTTCCGTTTCACTTCGATCTCCCTATTTCACCCCGATATGGGTATAAATGAGATACAATTGACCCTCGATACAAAGTGATGGGTATTTTTCAGTCGAGGTAAGAGATAGAACGCCGCGGTTATCAATAAAGGCGTTAATAAATCATCCGCGATACAAGCGGAGCTTGATAGGGCTGTGAATTATATTTTTCTCTATTCTCTTCTCGAACGTTTCAGCGATAGTTGAAATCACAATTACTCACGTCAGAGAAGATTCCCTGATGTGTCAAATTCAGAAAATACTATACGAAAGACCTGCGTTTATGGTCACTGTAACAACGTAGGATTGCCTATAGGAATTCCTAACGACTCGCAGATCTGAAGTTGGCTAGGATCTACAAATAAGCATTCGGACACTTTAATTGGTTCTGAAATGTCTAGAAGCTTGTTTCACGATTCTAGCCTGGCGATTCAGATCAACAACTTGTGAGATAAAATTAACATCAGTACAATATCAATTGTAGAAAATAGTTTTCAACCCGAACTACATCCTCAATAGTAACTTGGTATCGGTGCGAAAGCCAAGGGCCAAAAGATAGAGGCTTTGGGCTGCGTCGTATCCCTTACGGACGCCGATTTCATTAGGAATAGTAGGTACGTCAGGTGTGTGGCGACTTGGCCCGCACATAGGGACAACTTATCAAACACGTACGAGGCGCAGCGGGGGGGAGGAGGGGAGAAAGGTAAAATGCCCGGAAGGTAATTAACTCCTTAATTACATCGTATAATTACAACGTCAAGATGTCAGTGCAATGTAAGGGGCGATTAGAGGGCGCCGGTCACGCACGTAACGAACCTTCGATCGAGCTACAGACTCCTGAGGACTCAGAATTTTCGTTTCTCTGGCTACATTCCTATGGTACAGTTTTCTCTCACTTTTTCTAATCCCAGACAACCAAGTGGCTGATGTTCCTTTCAATTTAACAATTTATTCCGTCACAGATTGGGATCGATGTACCTTCGGTGGTACGTATATATCTATGGTCCACAGTGCGAAAATGTCCTATATATGTAATAAAGTTGTAAAACTTTGTAAAAGAATCCCTCTGGGAATTGATCTTCGCTATGTCTGAGAAGAAAAAGAAGAAGAAGAAGAAGAAGAAGAAGTAAAAAATAAAATAAAATCCTGATGAGTGATGTCGGAGCCAGATAGCACGCGAGGTTAATAAAAGATGTTTTCGACTTATACCAAATTCCTCAACGCATTGTAATTAATGAGAATGTATCTGTTATACCGATATTCGGCTAACATCCGTTGAAGAATTGTATGTACCACAAATAGCATCACCGGACGTATTGATAATTGATACTTTCAAGGATGAAGACTCGAAATCGAACTGCTCCTAACGAAATACCCCACGATACGTTCAATACTGTTAGACAGCCATTCAACCAATTCTTATATAATTGACTGTGAATATTATATGACGATCGGACAAAGGAGCTAAACGCTGTTGTGGGATGAATCGAACCATGACGTTGGGGAAATGGAAGTGGAAGTGATGACGATATTTTTTCAGCTTAAAGTTAAGCCGCGAACGTGTAGCTGCAGGGCATTGCGTAATCTCCCTCAGTCAGCTTACTATAATTTGCTTACTGGAGCACTCGGCGAAGCCGGCTCTGACGCAAGGCTTACGTCCCTTATTATGAGAAAATTTGTTCAAACGGCGAGTTCTACGACTCTTCACCATCATAGGTATACCTATCATCGGCAACAAATTTTTATGGAGTAAAAACGGTCGGTACTATCTAGATATGAGTTAAACGATCGATGGACAAAAGGAACGCATAAGTGCTTTGCGTGTGGGAAGGTAAAATTTCCGCGTTAAAAAATAATCGAGTTATGAAACCGTACGGACAGATACTTGGCAGGAGTCATTTGTCGAGAGTGTTTCACGGTTCTTCGTCGGAAATAATACTTTTTACTAGTCAACGTAACCGCGGGAACGTAGGCGGAATATCATATCCATCGTCTTTTCGAACATCGATCATATCTCCCTGCGAGATCAAGAGAATATCTGTATCCGCATTTTGCTCGCATCCGCACGTAGAGAACCTCGGCTAAATTCGAAGGTTCAGGATTTACCTCGTCTCACGAAATAAATCGTTAATTGAATTCACGTGTCGACTAATACAAGTTAATCGAAATTAATGTGAATTGAACGAATTATTTCGAATTGAGAAGAATTGAACTAACGAAATTTGATTGAAATAATTTAGATTAGGCGAAATTAACGAAAATTATTCCGAATTAATCGGAATTACTTTGGATTCGGGTTTGAATTAATCTCAGAAATATCGCAAATTAAATTTAACGAACGTTTATTATTAGGAATTCATTGAGAATTGGAGAATTAATTCAAATTGAACAGAATTAATTAGAATCATAGTGAACTAATTTGAATTACAATGAAATAATGCGAATTATATAGTGAATTGATTTGAAATTTAATTAATTAAACGTTTCTAAATATTTACTCGTTTTAAAGTTCTAGAATTGACAAACATAAATTATTTTTTAAAGATTTCAACAATAATTGATTACGGAATTTAAAATTGCTCTGCAAGGCCAAAACTTCGTTAATAAATGGATTCTGTCTATGAAATTACCGTATCTCCATGGAATTAATTCTACCCCCAATCAAACTGATCAAGAATTCACTTCACACTGGAATATATTGATGCATTTTTATGTCATCGGAAAATTCAAAGCAGAACTTTTTCTCCAAATTCTTTGGACAGAATGTTCACTCCGCTAGATTGAAAGTCGTGCCGTTGGGACATGAGTCACTTCACAAAGTGCCTTTTTTTACTCCTATGGAAAATTTGGAACCTTTAACAGCGAAAAGAGTGAATTTTAATCACTCAAAAAACTTCATAAGTTCATTTTACGGTATAAATCAAATATGAACCAGTTTCTTCATCTTATGAAGCCTCGAAAAAAATACTGCACCGATTCGACCTGATATTTCTTTCGAATTGTCTTGGCAATCAATTCCTCATAAATCGCTTTAGCTACCAGGGACGTTGGTTCAACGTAAGATTCGTAGTTCCTTGAAACGGAGATTACTTGCGTTGTCGCGTCCTCCCACGCTTGGTAGTGAATGAAATTGTGACAGACGGTACGTCTGCCAAGCATCTCCCACCCCTGGGACGTCTTGCAGGTCGCGCAACGTCACGAAGGTAAATCGGTCGGTGATCAACGAGCAAAAAATAAGAAGAAGAAGAGAACCCCAGCGTTGACCGGGTCTTTGCGAGTACTTTGCGAGCTGGGGGCGAAGCGGCGAGGGCAGGCTTATAGAAAGCATGGCAACGCTTGAGCAAATGGTGCTCTGCCAGGTCTAAAAATTGTTGGAAAAATCCACGACTTGGCTTGGTGACAGAGCAGAGTCAGTAACCCCCAGCAGAGAGAGGGAGACAGAGGGGCGCGAAGAGCACAGAGCTAAGCTGCGTATCCGCGAACAGGTATACTTACACAGCTGCCGCCACTGTTCCGTAGCTACCGAATAACCCGCGCGTTGTAGCTCTTCCTTCTCGTTCTTAACTAAGCCGGAGATTCTCACCGGGAAATCCGCGAATCTTGGACAACCGGGAATATATAGATTCGTTTATTTTTCGCTCCTTGTTCGCTCAACTTTTGTTTTTCCCCCCTTTCTCTGGATACGTAAATGAGAATGAACTTTGAACTGTGCTGGTTGAACGAAATGTTTCCGTAATTTGGCTATTTTTTTCTGAATGCTGTTTTGCGTTCCAAAAAACATGTTGTACAGCACAAGGCGGGAAAACTAGATTTGAAACTCGACGAATTTCCGTACGCAGCCCAAAGTAAGGTGTCAGAGATCTACGACGATTGATTGTTCGGGATAGTAAACTGAGCGTGCAAACCAAATTTGAGCCGATAATATTGAAAATTGTTGAAGTTAGTCAACTCTGACATTTTGCAACTGACAACTATTCGCTATCGATACAAGTTTCGTTACGCAGATCGGTGAAGCCCCTCCCGTTAATTAATAAAACGTATACTCCGGACCTATGAAATCAGATCAGGTCACAAGTTACGTAATTGTTCTATGATTAATAGACTGATCAAGTGTTATCAAAATACGATTTTCAGCTCGAGGAACGTCAACACCGATAAGCGATGATGATGATTCGAAGGTATTTAGGTAGGAATTCGTTAACTGGCGCATCTGGTATCAAAAATATATAATAATGATGATAATAACGACGATAAAAGCTGCAACAGTTGTTTGGGAATAACTTACACGCCGATCAACTTTCTTTACCGATACTAATTAAATTTAACCACCGAACACGCATCTGTCTGCAGGTTATAATAAATTGAACAGGTATAACTCATTCGTGACTTTGTTGCAGTGAAACTCTTACGGTTAAAAAAATGGGTCAAAATATATCTATAGCATGAAAAATAAACTCGAGACGGGCGAATAATATAACCAGACAAGACAAACAATTCGCGTGTCACCTCGATTATTTTGCCATTGGTTCGTCAGCTGAACGTTCGGTTCCATTTCGAGCGGCACGTGTTGCCTTTGTGGGTCTATATATTCGACACGTTTGAAGGATTTATTCGTACGATCGATCACAATTTTTGCTTATTAGATTGTGTATAAAATTTGAGGCCGCGCGAGGAAACCGCGGGAAAAACTATACAGTCATATCGTATTAATTAACCATTTTGGCAATATTCCACGTGCTCCACAAGTGCGACTGGCTTCTTCTAACCAGCGTAACGAGCACCTGGTGAATCCTTGTTATTCCGAGTCCGTCGGTCGCCAGCCGACAAACCTTTTACATAATCGAACCGGTTTAGCCTGGCTAAAAAACAATTTTCAGTGACCAACTCCCCGCTGTATATATATATGGGTTACATCTAATATCCTCCTTATGCCCGAGGTGCCCGACTTATGCCTACACGACCCACCCGGGTCACGGTGGGGGAGATTTATTTAGCGAACCGGTTACATAAATTATTACACCAGTCGCGGAAGCTGCGTGGAGGAGGAGTGCAGTGGAAAGAACGCATTCAAGGCGAAAGGGAGGCGGAACGAATTTTGCCATTTTTATTGTCTGCACAGATTCATTGAGATCGAGCCGCAGTTTATTTTCTGCAATGATTATACTTTTATTTTACCCGCTATGATAGAATGAAGTTGGTGTTTTGGTCGACTCCATCGTTCGCTATCTTTACATTCTCAATTTTGAATTTATCGGACTATTTAGGCGAACCAAATCAATTAATTATTGGTTTATTTATCTTGAATTTCGAAAGCGACGCGGTTTTCCAAACTTAGAACTGAATAGATTTTGGATTTCAGAGGTTCGGCACTTTTTGAATGATTCAAATAACAAAATTAAAAAAAAAATACAATAAAAGTGACGATATCTTGAGAACGGAACAACGGATTGAATGAATTCGAAGTCAGTTTCGCAAAATTTCAATTCGACGCATTCGATATGCTGTAAAAACAAAATAAAAAATTTGAATTCCGATGAAAATTGGTACTCGAACGTTTTACGGGTCACTAATCACGAATCTGAAGTCACATTCGCGGAATTGAAAATGGCGGATCTAATTTGTTTGGAAAAACACTAAAAACATTTGAAATCTGATAGAAATTGGTACTTGGGTTTTTTTTCAAGCGTTGATCAAGAATCTGAGGTCAGATTTGCAAAATTAAAAATAGCTGGAGACTAAATAAATAATGGAAAGTTCGAAGGTTGGCTCATAGTCGGCCCGATCCCGCTTATTTATCGTCCGTGCGTTTTTGGTCACGATTTTTTTTTACACGTAACGTTATTTTATCGCGCTGTTTACGTTCCTCGGATGAAATTGGGTTCCGAAAATCAAAATAACGCGATAGAGTGACCAATCCTATCCCGCGCTGCAGATTCACATCGCTAGAATACGGTGTGGGTATAGTAATATAGCTATCGTATATCCATATATACTATAGGGGTCACACATAACGTCGTAAAATTGTTAGTTTTATAGTGGCTATAAATACGGTACGATGTTGAAACGCTATTTAATACTGTTTTTTTTCATCACTCCCTTCATCCGATGAATTAGAAAGGTCCGATATTCTGTTGGGAAATTGTAAACAACTATAAGCGAAACCCTGAATTCCCTATTCCTCGGATTAGACAACCGGTTATTGGACAGTCAATTATTAACCAGACATATTCGACTGTGCGTATGTTTTTGTTCCATTGCTTCACATCGTACCTAAATCTTTTATACTCGAATCTACATAATTCCATCTCGATTCATCTAGACCAAGAGCCCGTGTCACCCAAAAATGGTGTGATCGACTTACGCCCAAAAACCACTGAAACTAGTATTATCAATGTAGGCGATGCTATAGAGATGCTCGCCCTACATTATTTCTGGGGCGAAGTGGTAGCAATCGAAAAACGTGTATGATTTGTATATCTATATATGCGTATATATAGATATACAAATTGTACACGTTTTTCGATTGTTTCGTTTTTCGACCACTTCGCCCCAGAAATAATGTAGGGCGAGCATCTCTATAGCATCGCCTACATTGATAATACTAGTTTCAGTGGTTTTTGGGCGTAAGTCGATCACACCATTTTTGGGTGACACGGGCTCTTGGTCTAATCGTCCGATAGTCTCTGACGTCAAAAAATTTCATAGAAAAACACAAAACGCTCTTCGTAATATACACGATACGACTTGATAACGAGCGACAGCTAAATTATGGCCTCTTAATTATACCTGAAAGTTAACCCACGATCAATACGTCACGTTGAAGCTGTTAAAACTGGTATGATCAGAAATAGAAGTAAACATCCGATAATGTGACGAGCAGTCGTAAAAGTGCGGATCACACGAGCAGATCCAACAAATTTTACAACTAATCACGAGAATTTATTTCATTCTCCTGACGGTGGTTGTCGATACCACGAATCAACTGAGGGATCCATGATTCACGATGAAAGTCAGATAACAATTACCAGGATGCGGTTTTACGCGGAAGACCGGAAAACGGTTCACTCCTACGATATCAATATACATCCAACGGTATACTCATATCGACCAGTCTCTATGTCTGATTAAGTTTCAATCGTGGAAAAATGATTCGTGAGACGCGAATTTCCGCCGGGAATCGATAACGTGCGGTCACTTATCAGGCACGTATAGCCCGAGGGTCAGAAGAACAAAACATTTGCAAAAGCTTCTGAAATGATTATTATTCGTTTGTCCGATTTTTCCAATCCTCGACATGGTCGTATCCTTGGATGCAGACGTGAAACCATATGATCTAAACTTCTCCTTCATCCGTGTCCTGGTGCAAGAATTTGCACGCCAAGTACATTGATGCGGTAATCACCCACAAAAGCATCTCTAACGATCTAAAGGTCTCCCTGCATAAATTATTTCGTCTTCGAAAGCAATCAAGTCAGACACTACTGACGAGTGGATGCCTGAATAAATATGAAGATGAAAATTGAATTCGAAAGAATTAATTACTGTCATGAATGAAAGATTATCGACCGAGGAACGGAATAAAAGAATACAAATTCAGGTGGTTGTACTTGGCCGGCCTTTTTGGTGTACAATCTTTCCTTGAGTCGGTAATTTCTTCGAATTCAATTTTCGCCGTTATCATTCGAGTGGCATCTACTTGACACTCGGCAGAAGTGTCCGACTTGATTGCTTCGGAAGACTGAATAATTTCAGTAGGTTAATATTTTTGTAGGGAGACCTTTTCATCGGTCAAAATACTTCAGTGGGTGATGACCACGTTAATGTACTTGGCGAGCGATTTTTAAACCATGTTTAGTTAACGGAGTACCCAGAGGCAGCGCTCTGGCAAAGCAGGACAAAAGTTTGAGAAAATATCTATCAAGGAACCCCAACCGTGTCTTCCAGTTAATTACGCCCCGGCACCTGACACTCTCGACTTTTCCATGTCGTAATAAGTTCTATATGGGCCTCCATAACTTCCGTAGACGTTAACGAAGCCCGTGCCTGTGAGAGTATTCCCAAAATTGTACCACCGCAGCGCAGGGCAGCGCAACTCGGTTCGCGGTATCAAATGCTGCACGATAATACCTCCGGGATAATGATAGCCTCCGGCCTTGGCTCGCATGAGTCATGGAGTTGTGGTTAAATCGTTGAAACTACGGTCCGATTCTAACTGTATACCCAAGAACTAATCCATGTGAAAGTACCTCGGAGTACTCCAACTTCCTCCCGTAGTCTATAGAAACCCGTCACCGACCCGTCCGAGTCCAGAGGCCTCCGGCGAGCTGGGCGTAGAGGATGAGTCGAGGATAGGTGCGGGTCCGCTGGCGTATACGCCTTGCGCCTTCTTCGTCTCGTATCTTAAAAGCTAAAACAGAAAACTCTAGACTCCGCGCAGGCACGGAGTGTACCTACGAGAGAGAAAGAGAGAGAAAAAAAGGAGGCTGAACAGACGGTCTGGACGGGCTGCGGGGAGACTGAGAGAGTAAGAATGGAGTGAGAATGAGGAGAGAGATTTATTAGACTCTAGAAGCCAGGACCCTAGAGAGTAAAGAAATACACAAGTACATAATGAGATAGGATACGAAGATTAAAAATAGACGAAGAACGAACTCGAGAACCGAAAACTAATCGTGAGAGACTGGAGTCTGGGGAGGAAGAAACAAGATCCGCGTTCAAGAAATACACGTAATGGGCTTTGAAATCGTTCAAATTACACGAAAGACGTTCAAACGGATACACAGTGTGTGTGACTTAGCCGGGGTGACAATCTCCTATCGCAAAGGTCTTACTCTTTGACTTGAGGAAGGAGATGCTTATCTTCGCCGTGCAGCATTCGCGCGCACTGAAGGAGCATCACCGATACGCCGTTGAGCAAGACGATCAGCGTAGGGAGAAAGAGAGAAAGAGACAAAGAGACAGGAACAAAAAGGAGGATGAAGAAAGACTCGTTTACCTTCGTTCTCGTAACGAAGCTCTGCTTCAGGGAATCATGACTCGTGCCCGAGTAATCATGCGAGGCCAATGGTACCATTGTCCAAGCCCATTACCCGGGGGTACCTTCGGAGCCTGTTTACAGTCTTTGCCAACATCATCGGGCTCTCATCCTCGACCGATCGGCGATAATCTCGATCTGGTTGAATTTCAAATGAACTCTTTCGTTACGTGTGTAGCGGATGAAATAATGTTTGTCGAAAAAAAAAAATTAAACCACCTCATGGCGGAAATAAACTAGCAGAACAGGGTCAGAGACAGCGGACTTTCTTCGGTTAAAATTGCTGCAATTTTATTCCTCCGGAGACAATGCGTCGACCGAGAGGTATGAGAGGCTTGAAAGAGCGAATTGAGGAGAGATTTGCGATGCTATATAGACGTTGAAAAATAAGAAAAAGACACAACTGTAGTCCCACTCTCTGGCTGGTGTCCAGTACCTGGTCATGAGGTTCGCGTCGGTTAGATCTCTCCAGGAAGTCCGGACCGATGCCCATTTCTGTGTCTCCATTTCCGGGGTTGCTATGCACATTTCTATACGCTATGAATTTCCATTATATCCGAAACTAAATGCAATTTTCGTTAGAGTTTCTGACGTCGGATACAAATTACACCCGAGAGAACTTATACACTCGCTTGTCATGACGCGTTAGTGAAATTCTTCATTGTCAGATATTGGATCACGTCACATGCTAAATTTCCGTACGGTATATGATATACCGTGCGGTTATTCGGAGATATCATGTTTTACGAATTGGGAAACCTCGAGTACCTATTCTTTTACCGCGAACGGAACAGATAGATCCTTGAATAAAAAATTCCTAGTAACTCAACGTGTACGTTTCGCAGGAAATATTCTCAGCTGATTGGATAATATGTAGCAGTGACGCTACGGAAACTTTCCGCGTATTTCATGTGTGTTTCTTTTATAGTCCGTGTCACGCCACATCGCATTCTCTCCGACGGTGACATATGCCTCGGTCAAAAGTTTTCAATATCACATTCTTTGTGAGACAAATTTCTGTATTTTTCCTACTTTGCATGTCTCGACAACTTTCTCACAGATTTAGAATAATTGAATTTCACCTCGGACCTAATCTCGTTCGCTTCATGACCACGATCATGCCTTCGTAGAAGACGTCAAAGAAGTTGGGGGAGGGAGATATAAACCAGGCTTATGTGCTAGAATTATCTCTCAACCCTTTTTAGAGCGTTTAATAAATTTCTTTGATCTTTAGACGAAAACCTTTTAGGTGAAAATGTTCGGATCCCGGCTAACGATCCTCGAATAAAATTTCCAGGTCCCTAAGCCCTATTTCACTAAATTTTTTCCTCACCCAAAATGCTTCTTCTTAGGCCCCGGTGGAGGGACGGAGTCCCATAGTCAGAGATTTGTGCCAGATTCCCCGAGGGGACTGGGTGGATTTCGGGCCCGCAATCAAACTGTCTGAGCAAATTTATGCGGTTGGGCCTTGGTTATAATAGTAGGTTTATCTCCTAACCGATTGCTACCAGCATTCGTGAGTCCCCCAGCTCGGGGCAAGTCCGCGAGTTACAACTTGCAGTCGGTAGCACGTACCGGGGCCTTATGCCGCTTCTATCCTTTCCCCTTTTCATCCACTTCCATCACATCCGTTTGCTCTTTACTTCTCCCTGGTTCCACCATCGAGCATGAACCTCGGTTGACCAACTTTGAATACGATTTATGCTAATGCGGTAATTACGCTTTCGTACCGAATCTAAAAGTGATCGGTATCAATTTATGAAAGACAACGTGTTTTCATTTGATCTTCTCACTCGGGGACAGAGATAATGACTTCCTGGTTGATATCGCGAGCATAATTGAGCCAGTTTAGCTCAGCCAGCTCAACAAAAACATGATTTGGTTCGGTCTGAAACTCATTAGAATTTGAATAATGACGAGAGTTGTTAATCTTATCGGGAAAAAGGCGGGGGATCTAGTATCCAGCGAGATAATGAATATGCACAACGGAATTTATAGATCTGGTATCATTTATTGACTTTATCAGCAGCATCGATGGTTTTCAGAATTGAATACATGACAAAAACATGTTTTGCTCTAATTTATATAATAAAACCGGTATAAACCGATACTCACCTGTTGGTTGTGTGTTGCTTTTCGAATTTATTATCTCCCTTCTTTTTTTAACCTTGACAACTCAGTCACGACACATTGAAATGAGTCACTAACTCCTCCACGTGTCTCAATAATTAAAACAGCACAGTTTCTTCGACTTTGACTCATCATTCTGCAATATTTACATTATTGAGCATCGAAACGCTTCTAACCTACAGCCTGTATCTTATTAATGTTTACATTATACACTGTGCCAATATACTTTCTATATATATCACAGGTGTGTGTGTATTTATTCATGTATGTATTTGCAGCTTAAATTTATGCAACCAACTGACCAGCATTGACTTTATATACAGAATTTCTTTTACAAACTTCATTTTTCCAACAATCGCTCGTATGTCGTGTCAATGGCACACGGTATATATTGCAAAACGGCACGTGCGACCAGACTCACGTTTTGCAAATAAACTTTCCTCTCGCGCGCGAGGAAAAAAAAACAAACTTCCAAATCCAAATATGATTGAAGAGTTATTTTTCTTTTGTTTCCCATTCAATTTCTATTTTAATTAAAATTTGTTATTTCCTCGAACAGCGTCAGCAAAAACTCGACGATAACAAATCCGTTTGTTTGATTGCGGTTTTCCGGAAAGAGAAATTAATGAGAGCTGAAGAACAAAAAAAACGCTCTCCCGCTTATGGGTTCTGTCGCAGAGTCAATTCGGTCAGAAAATGTAATATCGTAAGGAACTAATACTTTCTACCTACCGAAACGTGATACCTGATAGGTTATGAAGGAAGAAGAAAAAAAATCTCTCTAATAGGATTATAAAATAGTAGAAATCTCGTAAATATCAAGAATGGGTATTACTACGTATACCTACCACAAGAAGAAGGGCCTTCGTATAGTCTATAGAAACGATCTTGGGTGCCGCACGAGCGATCCGGGGCCTCGCCTCTTATCTCAGATCTGTTTTGCGGTCCTCCGGTCCTCCGAGTCTGGACCCTCAATAAAAAATAAAAAGAAGAAGAGCGGCCAAGAAAGGGACGCGGAGGAAAATAGATAAACGAACACAAAAAGAAGCAAAAGAAAAAACGTTCAAGAAATAAAAATGATATACGAAAAAAGGAATAAAGAAAAAGTCGAGACTCAAGAAAAAAAATGAACTGGCCCGTAGCTACCGGGCATTGGCCCCCCCTCCACGGCCTCTTCCCCCCCGCAGGTCCCCCTCAGCATCTTCTCAGTCCGCCCGTAGATCGTGGACCATCAGACTCGGAGACTCGGGCCTGGAGGCTAAAGGCCGGAGAACCGAGTCCCGAGAACCTTTACTGGGATACAAATCTGAACGTGGAGTGAAATTATTGATAAACCGATCTTCTTCGTGACAAGAAATATGAGGATTACTGATCGTCTCAGTTACCAAACCCAACGAGTTTGATTGCTCTTGGGAAATTTTGACGTTCATTTCAGAACTTTCTTGTTAAATTGAGTCAAGTCGAGGCCATAGCCCTTGCCCATTGCCTGGCGCACGTGTTCTCAGGCTGACCCCCGAAACCTTTTTGATCTAGCTGGCAATGAGACGTGTACTATGAGTGGTACGAGTATAACTGTAGCAGGGTGAAAATCTGAATATACTACCCACGGACGGTGTATTATACATTACGAAACGGAGGGACGGTATATCTATTCCGTCCAACGTCGCATCAAGATTTCGATGTACCGGTTTGGGAACATCGAGTCTCTCCGGGTCCGACGATGGGATCGGGAGATGATATTTACTGGCTTAGCTTCCGTGACAATCGCTGCCCACCCTACTCAATTCTACGTACGTTTTCCTCCTTTTTTTCTTTGTTCGTTATTCATTTTTATTTATCTTATTCTCGGCGTTGTATTTAATCGCATTAGCTGACAAAGTAGGTAACCCCACCTTATGTATGTAGATGTTATCGAGATTTATATAGCTCGGGGATATTACATTATATACCACAAGGCAGAGCAAGTGTTTCGTGATCAAGAGGAATTAAAATATCTGGTTATACTCGTCCGTATTTCTTCGAGCGTCTAAAATGAATAGACGGATGATTTTAATCGGGCTATAATTTTGCGAGAAACAGCTTTTGTGTGCCACGCGGGTTTTTGATTGTAAAAAATGGTTACGGTCAGAGGAAATGACTCATCGCGCTTTTACCACGGACGTCAAGGAATTGTATAATCTTCATGAAAGGAAACAAAACGAGAAGACAGTTGCGGCTGCAGTAGCTGGTTTGCTGGTTTTGTATGAATTAGTCATTGACTAAACTTGGCAGAAATTATCAGTACCTTTTTTTTCATTATTTTATTATTATTTTTCTTACCGCATAACCATCGACGATCGTATTAAGTCATGCGCCAAGTTACGTAAAAGTATAAAGACTCGCCTTTGGAACTCATTAACGCTTACATCACCCAACAAAACAACAGGGACAAGAGAGAGAGACAAAAAAGAGTCTTTCGCGTTTTCGTCAAAATAAATAAATCCCATCTTGAATCTGAATATTATACTTGTAAGGTATATTTATACCTGACAGAATAAGGCGTAGGGGATGACAGATGAAAAAACAAAGGGAATATAAAGGGAACCAAGTCAAACGAAAAGAGGAACAGAAAAAAAGACCACAAACATGAAGATGATGACGAAGAAGTGAAATAAAAAAATTAAAAAGAAAAATGAACAAAAAGAAAAAAGAGCAAAAGGAAGGGGTCGGGCTGGTTGCAATACCATCACCAACACCGGCACAAAATGGGCTGAAACGAGTTGGGACGGGACGGGACGAAGTTGTTGTGATCCAAACCTGTTATGGCTGCCCATGCATGTGGGCGTCTCGGACAAGGAGAGACGAGAGAGAGACAAGGACGGGAAGAAAGAGACCAGCTAATAACTGGTTTTGCCGAAGACGAGACCGAGCCAGAGGCTGAAGGGTTAAAGCGGCGGAGAGGTAGAAGGGAAGAGAGGCAGGAGGTTTCTAATGTTCGTCTTCTCACTGTACACGTCGTGACGGGGAAGGAGAGAAATAAGATTTTTCGAAAATATATGAGCGAGATTTTGGTCCGTGCTCGGACTGACCATCAGCTACACGAGACTCCTGACGATGAGTGTTACCAGCTGTAACGATACACCCACTCCAAGGGACAAATTTTCCACTCGTCAAGCTTGACCAAGGTCGTGATAGTGGAAACCTCGACAGGATATTCCGAGGAAGCGTCCCCGACCGCAGGTACGTAGGTATATGGTGTATTGTATCATGAGCAGGATCTTCTTTTCAACAAAAAACCTCTCGAGTGAAATTAACGTGCGAAACCTGACCGTGCCATGATCCCTTCCTCCCGGTTGGCAGCGAAGTAGAAAGAAGAAAAATGAAAGAGTACACGAAGAGCCCGGAGAGAAGGAGTGAAGGAAAAAAAATAATTACCGCTCAAAGTAATACCAATCAGTATCGTGGGCCAATGAAAACGTGGGATACCCAACAGTGTTGGGAGCACAGAGTCACCTCGACTATAGTTTTGCGTCCCTAATCTATCATCCATTGATATGTGAAGCCTGGAAAAGCCCGGCGTACCTACATCAGATTATTTACCAGTCCCACGGTAATTGGGCTGTTTCTTTTTAATTCTTTATAATTAACCTCCAGGATCGCGAGCGCAGCTACCATGTGTTATGGTAAAAAATTATAACGAGGTTTGAAATGTCCATTGAACGCTGAACGTCAAACCTGGTTTTCAACGCTCCAGGATCGCTGTAACGTACACGTGCGTCATATTGCAGCTCTCATATATCATAGGTGATATATTACTTACATTTTTACGGAAAAGTTGCACTATCCGCGGCAGGTACAAGGTTCTGGAACTGCTACCGCTACTGCAGTATGCGCAACGCAAAAATGATCACGCTCATATTTCAACGTCTCTGAATGATATTTTTATTAAAAATAAGGGACGAGTGGCACATATTTTCTATGATTTTTTTTAGAGTAAATGTAGTTTCATGCGGAACCGTGGTTACCCGTTCATCGTGAATCCCGCATGGGTTGCAGGTTGGCGAAGGTTCTATTTTTGCGTTACCGCTCACGTTTCTGGCAAGTTCAACGATTCACCTACAGAAAGAAGAGACCAAAGTATATAAATATACTCTATCTATCTATGTACGCTTAGGATGACGCGGATGAGACAAAACGGATAAAAAAGATACGGGTTACCGTTACTTCCAGGAAACCACGCTTACGTACAACGTCGATTACAACGAGAAACGACTGACTGAGCTTTTCCCTCCGTATAAAGGAAAATCTTCTTCACGAACAACGATTCACTCGGTTACGGTAATATTCGATCGTCAGACGAACCATAGGACCTGCCTCTCTTTTTACTCTTCAGCCACGACTTCTGAAACCGCATTTTGCCTGCGTAACCATAATGCCTATTATAAAAGCGGGACTCCAAGAGACGCAGGGCTTCCGTTCGGGGTCAGAGCTCGTCCGCCCACTCCTTCATCCCGTGTATGATGATAGTAGATGTGGATTCTAAAATCTGAGTTCTTCAGTCACGTGATGAGACTTTTTTTCCCCCAAAATATGGGTTGCGTTGATCAACCCTTGTTCGATTCTTGTCCCATTGTGGTAGCCATTCAACTTGTGATATAGGTGCACGAAGCTGCGGAGTTTCAAACCTGTCAGATAAATTATCTAATAACCGACTACCGACCGGTTTTCATGCCAAGATCCTTTCCTCGGTTAAACTAGTTTTCCGTAGAGGCTAATCCTCCATTGGTAGATCGCCAACCTGCGGCAATATCCGATTGGTCAATTCCTCGGAGACGTTGGGCATCGCCGAGCACCGATCCGACTCGTCGAACGAACCGTCCTCGAGTCCTCGAGTCGCATTGAACTCCTTCGACCGGTTTACTCTTCGTCTCTCGCGCTTAATGCATATCTCCGTCCTTGTTCCACCTCTCTTTTTCTTCTCTAAATCGAAAAAATAAATCCCGTCCCTCTCTCTCTCTGCTCCTCGTAACCACTATCTCTGACTTAAATCATACCCTATGTCCCATGGACCGAGGTCCTCTCGCCTCCCCCCGAAAAAACCACCTCGCGCACCCTCGCTATCCTGTTTCTGGGACCGGGCCGAATCAGGCTCATAAACACCGTGGCCCTTTGAAAAGATACCTTGATGCGAGGAACACGTAAATGTATACGTAGTAAGAACCGGAGTCGGTCAGAGCCGGAGGGTGGAGGGCGGAGGGGGGAAGTAAAAGAACCAGGGTCCGGTTCTGGAGGGGGTAGGGCACCCACATCTCGGGATCAACCTGTACGTGCATCGTACATCCACGTGGTATTGGTACATGGGCGAAGGGGTGTAGGTATACGTATAAATAAACTTGCAGCCTCTTCGCAACCCCAGGCCACAACGTGTTCGTTGTCGGTGTGAGATCTGCCTCGCAGTGGCCTGTTCCATGGGCATGGAACTAGGGTTACGATTTATACGCATGCGGATCGTTTGAGTATTCTCTGCCAACTTTAGCCGCATATATACGTATGTATGTACATGGTGACCATGAAGAAGCTTTTACTGCTTGTTTTAATGCAAAAGAATCAGTCCATTCGTCTTGTATGACGTAATTATTAGCCCGTAGGTATGGAGAGTTTTGCCTTTTTCAACCGCGGAGAATCTTATTATAGTCCTATATTTTTTTTTCCTTCTCCTTTTTGTTGCGAGTTTCTATATTTTTCGCTATTTAAACCCACGCAAGGAGGACTAAACTGTATTGTGGAAGTGAATAACGCTCCATCATTCAGTTTATAGTGACAGCGAAATGGCTGGGAGAACTTGTGAGATTTTTAATGCTACGGTGAGACCCGCATTTGCAAACTAAAAGTCGTAAACAAGTGGAAATTAATTGTCGATTCGATTCAAGGTTCATTCAAATTTCGCGACTGTATATAAATTCAACTTTGAGATATCATTGAACGATTAATCTCTACGTTTTATACTTCGAGATTGGGACACTATCGTTCACGTTGCGTAACTGTAACGATACCACATGCTGGCAAACAAACCCTTTTTTGATTTGCTAATCTCAATTCTATGCTAATTTACTCAAGACCAAGATATCGCCCGATATCGGTTCGTTGACTGCTACGCGGTCCACTTATTCATCCCGCTTTCCTCTTCGAACAAGTTTCGTTATTCAATCACCTATCATCGTTATAAAATTGAATCAACACCATAACGGGCATCATCGAGGTTGATCGCACTTCTTACCATTGTTCGAAATTCGTTCTCATTGTGAATCGATCGAAGAGTAAACGTTTACAACAATTATTGGTTCAATCATCATCATCACATTTTCCTATCTTTATCATGAATTGACACAGATTGTAATACATGGGGTGTATCGATCCGGAGGCAAACTCTCTTTGATCTTGTAGGTGTCTCCTTGACGACCGAAGTGTGTAAATTGACATCCGGTGAGAGAGTTCGTTGGCACGTATAGATAAGCGTTATCGCGATGTTGTAGATGCCGCGCGAGGTATCTCATAGGTATCACATATAAAATGAAAATCTGCATTTGAATTGAATTTTGAACGTTGATCCCGGTCGGTTATGTTGTACGTATAGGTAGTACGTAGACCCAGAAACTCGCCGAGCAACGATCAAGTGGAAACTTTTGATTATTCTATCTACGCCGGTTGTGTCGAAGTGTGTACCGCGTACATACCGCTGCCATATTGGCAGCGAAGGAATATATCCCCTCCGTGAAAACTAACAATAAGTCAATGACCAGCGATCAACCGTTCTAGCGGAATCAACTTTCGTCGATCTGATATGTTTTCTGCCGCCAATCGCTCTCCGCACTTCCCCCGCTGAAGGCACTGACTCAAGTAGATTTGACTCGACTTTCTATGTACCTACAAACCCATCGAACTAACGGGCGGTACACATCGCTCTCAGAAAAGATGTACAAACGTCATCTCGCTGACTAGTGCAGATTTCTATACAAGCAAATCTGAGACTCTCAACATTTTCGTTAGCATCGCTAAAATCCCGAGTTCGTTCAACTATACGTTACATATTCAATGTACCAAAAGAGGAGGAAAAAATACTGCCTGTGTTTCGGAATAACAAAACTTCAGCTTGCAAATTAAAATCGGCGTAACTCTATTGTGAGCTGGTTTAGGGTATTGCGAAATATTTTATTGGGCTAGATGCACCGTGCTTTTATTCTGTTTCCTGGATCATTTTTAGCGCATCGAGTTTGCGAGTTGAGCGAATAAGACACCGTGTTCGGTACTGCTAATTTAAGAATCGTGACAAATGCAGTATAATTGCACGGTCTCGGTGACGCGAGGGTTGTTTGATGAAAACGTTCCATTGAATCATAAAACATGACGTGTGATTATTATTCATTTTTCCTTTCTTCCTTTTTATAGACCACAATTTACCAACGAATGTTTCCCCGCTACTTTCGATGCCGTATTGTCGTACAACCACAACCGTTACCCAATACGAAATGAGCATAAACGTAATGATTTTAATTAGGGAATAAACAGGGCTTCAACTTTTATGTTCCAGGTTGGATATACGGTACGTTGTACTTCCCGAACGCGGTGAGAAATCTGAGGATCGTAAGACCGGCAAAACCCGTTCGGCGATTAAAAAATGAACGTAAAAAATAACCGTCGAGCTTCCGCGCGAGGAGGTAAATCAATTGAACGTACAGTTTATGTCTTTGTTACGACACGGAGTTAGCGACCCACGCCGCTGTCTGTCAGTTGCAATTTGAATTAACGGTGTTTACAAGCCTTTAATGAGATCGACACGTTCCCGTCTCTCGTTCGTGATTCACAATCTTAGGAGGATACAATCTATTGTTCAATCAGCAAATAAAAACTCTGTTGTTAAGCTACAGTTTTTCGAAGCAGAAATTTTCCGAAGATTCCTGCATCGCGGGGATATCGATCGTCTAAGGTAAGTATAGCATTCATTCCGATTGGAGACAATAGTAGTTTTCCCCTTTGTTCATTGTCTCAGCGGTTTTTCTCGCGAATGTGTCACTCGGACTGGATGACTGCATGAATAGTATAAAGTGAATTTTTGCGTATCTTCATTAGTCGTAGTTCCTCGAAAACTATATTCACGTGCATAAATCTTGTCCAAATACCAAACGCACTCGTAACTAATGGAACGAAAGTACACGCCAGGCGAGGCCAGGACCGGTGAGTTTATACTCGCTAGGCAATTATTCCAGAAACGTCTAGAACGCTGGAATACATAGTTTCGCACAACTGGCATAACTCATCGTACTCACTTAGCTACCTAGTAGGTATCTCTGCAGCGTGCCGGATACATATACATATCGGTACATTTATTGACGTCCATTAAGGCCTCGCACCGGTGCACGTTCCTCAGTGACATTGTTGAATGTGCGAGTCTTGGAACATGTTCTCTGTATCGCGGATTAATACCAGCGTAAATTTTCAACGTTTTATAAGGAACACCTCAGAGTTCCACGTTTATAACGTGAATATGCCTACCTGCACCACGACTAATATATTCCGACACCTCGTTGGCTTTACAATTAGTATGACATCTCCATACAGCTTCGGAGGGGTGCGCGTAACGCTCGCGTACACAGGGCGATCGTTTTACCCGCTTGCGTTTCAGGGAATTTAGAATCGAAGAAGCTCGATCATTTTCGTGAAGGCATCAAAGTGCCAGCTGAGGAGCAGGATTTCACCCTCTGAGAAAAAACGCACGATTCTGTCCGGGAAAAAAGTCATTTCTACGTTTTCCCTTCTATCTATATTTCGGTCGAGTCATTAGGACGCGAATTGTGCCGGGTTTCGGAACGGACACTCTGTAGATACATAGATCGTGGTTCTCCTCCTCTTATACCTGAGTCAGGAAAAATTTGACCAAACACGTGCTTCGGGTGGAGTCACTTTTGTTCGTAATCCTTCGACGATCTATTCAACTTTCGTGAAAATTTTCCATCGACACCTAAACCTTGTCCACGGACCGCGGTACAATTTTCCGCCTCGGAGCACAATGAAATCGCATGTGCCTCGGCATTTAATTACCCGGTCTACTTACCTGCGTCTGTTTGTCCGTCTTTGCAGCGTGTACCTCAATGTTGGATATTCGGATTTATCTTTTGTTTGTGAACAGATAAACGCGGCCCGTGACTAAAAGGGGGAAAATTTTACAACCAACACGGCCAGATCGAGGGATTAAATTCTGATTCAGGTCTATTTATAGGATTCCATCGAGTATCGTGTCTTCGAAGCAATCTCTGTCAATTATTCGCTCGATAATTTCCACAAGTTCGTCATCCTCCCATTCTGATAATAATTCATCAGTTTTTCATCAATCGTTGATCCTCGGAACCGCGTGACGTTATCAATAACAACAATCGCACCGAGACTCGCTTGGCCTTTTCACATTCGATTGCTGTACAACTCTCCTCGATTAATTCGTCGTTTAAATTGCGAAAGTTACGATCGAACCTATCATACAAGTCGTGAAACGAATTCATCTCAAGTTTGCGATCGAGAAAATTCAATCGCAAACTGTTTATCTCCGCTCTATTTAAACTTTACGTATCAATAAACATCATTTTCGAGATAAACGTCGGCTTTGTTGGTTCAGCTCGGAAACATAAATGCCAAGAGAAAAGGCATGAGCCGTCCCAGAAATGGGGTGTCAAGAAATTGTCCTTCCTTTCTATACCCGATATGCAAAGTTGAATCACCGCTTCATGCAGACTCCATCGCTTATCTAAGGGGTGCCGGGGTACCGCGGCCTTCCTCGGCGTTTCGAGCCTCGGACGATTTCGTTTGTTTGCTGTAGATAAGTAGTTAATAACTTTCTATTGTTTCTTATCGCGGTTCAGCAACGTCATTGCTCTCCTCGGCTCGCGAGGGCTTCGGACGTGCATTCATACACGAAACTGAAGCCTGTGTCCGCTGCGTCGACTCGGAAGCGACTGTGCAGAGATTTGAGGCTTCTTGCTTCTGCGGGTGTTTATTATCTTTCATTCCACCTATTTTCCTCTCTCTTCTTTTTCATCCACCGCGTCATAGTCGGGGATCAGATTTGTCTTGGGCCTCGGGTCCCAAAGTGCGAGGAGCTACGTATACGCCGTTCCAAATTATCTCAAGCAGAAACTTCGCTTTCCAAACGACCGGGGAGGGGGAAGGGGGGCAGCGAGCCGAGCGGTTCTCGAGTCTAAGGTCAGCACAGCCTGTAAAAAGTCAAGTTAGGCTGGGTTAACGAAACGAGAACACAGCCCGCCTGTATCCCCCGTCCTCTTCCCTCTTCGTGCATCTTTTTCTTCTTCTTCTTTCTTTCTTCCTCCCGATTCTCTTCGGGCTTTCAATTTTCAACGCGAGCAAGCCGATTAAAGTTTAGAAGCGATCGTTCTCCCCATTGCATCGACGACGAAACGTCTCGCAAATCGGTCTTAGTTGAGTCGCGAGCCGACTCATTCGACTGTTTGCGTTACGCAAATATATACGTTACTCTATCCGTACGCACGCCTGGTAATATTAATGCTGGAACCGTATCCGAGCGGTCGGGTAGTTATAACGCGTATCGTATAGAAGAACTTACACATTATGTGTATGCGTTCGTGCCTATACACCAATGGCATGTGCTGCGGTGTGGCCTGATGTACGTGTACAAGAAAGAGAGCAACGCGCGCACGATTCTATACCGCGACAACGAACCTCGTACGTGTGTGGGTACTGAAACAGTAGTCACTTTCAAATGTGCGAACGAATAATTATGACTCTACTTAACGATTCTAGAAGCATCGCGCGATGCTCGACCATTGCGAAAGGGCAGAATAATTCAAAGAACATGTATCAACGCCTTGTTTTTTTTTTGTTTCGTTCTGTTTCTCATTATTCATTCATTCAGAATCATTCTGAATCGACTGAGATAACGTTACACTATTCATTTCTAATATTAGGATATTACTGAATTCTTATCTATCTTCAGATAATTTGGCCTGTCTGTATTCGGAAGTTTAGTAGACTCGTACGGTCTTATCAATGGCCCCGCTGATACAGACTGAAAGAAAAACAGAAAAAGATAGCGCGCTGGTCTGAGTCTCGGATACGTAATATACCGAGAAAAACGTTGGGGCCTGGAATATATTTCGCAGCCGATGCCCAGCCCCGGGGTGTGTAATTTATCTAAAATGATTGATGCAATCAAAGCCCGGGCAGAAATCGTAGCGAACCTGCAGATGCGAGTCTCTGTAGTCTGTTATACCTGTGGCGGGTAAAAGCATCTGGTAGGAGCGTTGACTGCCTGGCCGTGACCCACATCTATGAGCTTACCCTTCTATGCCGCGATCCTCCATCGACTCTCCATACTCCGCATGCAGTAGCGTGAGCGTAAAGGCTAAGCAAGCCCAGATATCGTTCAATCGTTGCGGGGAGTATCGCCGTGCCCGTAAGTAAGGTGAGTCTGAGTATAGCTGGCATAGGCGACCGCGCTACGACGTCTTCCGCAAGAAGAGGTTCTCCCGAGTACGTAACTACCTCGAACCGATCGAGGTGTGTTTCCTCGCCTCCGCCCTCCCCGCCCTTGGCCCTAGGTTATTCTTGATCTCTAGAATATCGCGGAGACTTTCGAACAGGCTGTGTTGTACCGTATGCTGTTAAATGAATGATAAATAAGCGAGAGCCGGTGATTAGGGGTAATGTGCAGGTACGACTGCGCTGGGAACCGGCAAGAAAACTATCTCGTGTGTACGAACGTGTGCACGGAAGTTTCATCGCTTTGCAGAAACGCGAATAAATTTCTTATTCCTTTTGTATTTATCCATTTTTTTTTGTTTTTTTCTTTCTCTACTAATTTTGCAATACGGAGTTCGTGTTGCCCGTAGTCAAAACAGCGCCGTTGTCGTGTTTTTAGTTTTACACATTTATTGTACTATGGAGTCTGTGTGTGGTGGTGGTGTGTTTGTCGATAACCGTACGTAGACGCGGTGTTTAACGAAAGATTGTTGACAAAGCAATCTCCGTGGTACGCATGCACATGATACTCACAATAGAAGTTGATTCAAGCTCTTGACTTCATTCCAAAAATTATTCAAATAGGTATTGTTCTCTATCCGTAAAATAAACATGTTGCGCGATGCTTTACAACTAATTTACGCTCGATTAAAAGACGTTGGTAAAGATTTCTAACCAACACACGTTCGCACGTACGTAACGAGGCATACTTATTTAGGGTCTAATAATAGTTTATACCTCGGTACCTACCCGAGCGCCGTGCTCGGCTCGGAGTGTATTTCTCCGGGTGTTATTGTATCACGTATACATGCACGATAACCAACGACTGTTGATGTGTCTGTATACCCGCCATGTTTGGCAAATTGGACAAAATTTATTATCGCCTTGTTTGTTGGTTTAGTGATTGAAAAATTTTCCACCTATCCTATTACCGACTGATTATCGTTATGATTTTGCCAATATTGTGGGTACCATGTTTTTATAACCAATAATTGAAATCGATACGAAAATCGGTTGAGCAAAAACTACTGCAAGGAATTGATAATCATCCAACAATCCTTGAAGCCTGAAGAAACCTCGGATAACGACAAGGAGACCCGGTTGTTACTTTTTACGATCTTCGACTATCTTTTATGTGTAATTCTTGTTTCTGATCGTATCGAGGTTTCGTTTAGTGGGAACATTCACCTGTGCCTAATTGCGTGGGCGTCGCAGACACCCAATCGATCATCGCACGTTATTGTCTCATGACTTTAACCATTTTATTACCCTCTCCTTCTTACTTATTCCGCAAGTGTAAGTTGTACCGAATTTGAATAAAAGTTTTCAATTACATTTATTTACTATTTATTAACCCTGTTAGAAAATCTGTTGTTTTTAAATTGTATTTTTTTTATTCGTTGTTGTTGAGAGGAGGTGTCAAACGGTAAGTGGAAAAGCGTCTGGAACCGTCCTAAATCCGATCAAGTTAAGTGTTACACCGGTAATTCTTGGAAGATAAAAAATGAAATCTTGACCCACAATCAATAAACAGCTCCGTACACCTCACTGGCTTGTATATGTTCGATTATACGATAACGAGATTTGATCTTGCCGAAAGAATTCCTCACGGTATCCACGAGCCACTCTATACCATCGAGCTAACGTAAGATACGAAATTCGAAACGTTAGACTCGTGACATCAGTCAGATGTCAGAACTGACCCTATGCTATATACCTGCGGTAATAGTCTCGATAGGTAGGTATACCTGCCGACCTGCGAACCTGTTTTCGTAACAGTCACTTCATCCATCACTCGACAAAGATATAATTAATGATACAATTAAAAGTTGAAAAAAAAACAACAATTATTTTTTATTTATTTTCGTTTATTTTTTTTATTTTTTTCATCTCTTACCACAACGCCAATTACCCATCTGTCTATACCTCAACCAATTCTGAGTGCTGCACGTGCCTACGTACCCACTTCAATTCCTTCCATCTACGCGAGCATCTTGTGTTTCGCAAATTTGCATCTATAGTAGCCGCGGGAGGACACATAGAGACTGGAAAATTGAAGTCAGAATATGCAGCAGCGATTGAATTGAGTTTTTTGTAATTGTTTGTATTTAGTACATCGAAAATGGGGGGCGGATCGGGTTGTAGTGCCAATTCAATCTTATCCGATTTTTTATTGGGATGATAAATTTTTTTTAGTATATGTCAGATTTCCGGTTTCCGGTTCACCGAGAACAATAGGTCACCGTCTGTGCGCATTGCCTACCGAGAACCCCGCTTCGATAGAGATTTTATAACTCGACAATCTACCATTGTACACATACTCGCCTCTTCCCGTTCATTGTGGACTCTATAGTTCTATGTACTACATACGAACAATATCCATTTACAGTTGTATCTACGTTATATAGTCTTACTAAGGATACCCACACCGTTACACGGGAAGAGATAATTTCGTTATGCGTTGACAGAATACGAGAAAGAGTCACAATTTTTATTAACGATATATTTATGGTAGAAAAAATCAAGACTAATGTGACAACGTTGTTTATAATATATTTAAACAGCGATATCGCTGCTGTTCCACACATGCGATTACCGAACGTGTGTGTGAAGTGCAGGGCAGGGAAGCGGTGTAGCACATATGATACTTGTTTTTTTTTTTGGTCGAAAAAGCACGGATGAGACGTTGAAGGGTCTCCGAGGAACACGAATGCGATAAATTTCAACGAATTTCAAATATTAAAAATCCCCAGGCGAGTGGAGATCACAAAAGGTTGTTATACCGAGTCCGCTGACATTATACGGTTTCATAAGTTACACGACGAACGTTGGGTATATTTCACCGCAGTATTCTTTCGGAGAGGGTTTAATTTATTAAAATCTATTCAAACTGTCCGTAGGCCGGTATAAGATAATCTGAACGAGGTAACTGCGGTATCTATATAAAAATAAATAAATAAAACAGTTTCTCACTTTCAACCAGCTTCGAAGCAACGTTTTTTTTTTTTATTCCACGCAACTTCTAGACATAAAACAAAACACCAATTTTCAAACGAAAAACAAAACGGGCACCAATTTCTCAACTCTGCGTGACTACAATAAGAAAGAAACACTCTTTCGAATAACAAGAAAAGTATCAAAACGGAAGAAATTATCCAACAAAAATGTCGGTTCAAAGAACGAACGAATATATAGAATAAAGAAACGTAGACATAGGTATCAGTAATTGTACGAATTCGAAGAGTGAATGCACTCGAACTATCGAGCTTAATGTATGCGAAATAATTATTTTTAGACTTGTACGTACAAGTTACAAGACCTCATCAGGTTATGCGATGCAAAATCTCATCGTAACTTTTGTTTTTTTTTTCTTTCTTTTTTACAACGTCAGTATATACATTTATGCATTATTTATGCACACTCGCATAGAAGATAGTGGCGACGGGTTATCCTTCGTAATTAGAAATGCATACGGTCGTTGTGGAGAATAATAATTATTACAAAGCCGTCGAGAGTATAATAATCAAGAGATGAAGGTGGTAACAGGTAAGGCAAGAAAGGTGGGTGTAGAGGTAATGAAATAATAGTCGTGCAACGATAATTATTATTAAACTTTGTTTTTTTATTCATTATTATTATTATAAATTTTTTTTTTTTGTCACTCCTACTGTAAATATTACAAATTAGAAATAACATCACATATATATAATATATATATAATATATATATACATATTGTATTATAGTACTAAATACGAAAGATATTGCGAAGAGTCGAGTGATACTAGACCTATGTTTAGAAAATGGATTCGATCGGATAAACACCAATTCGGGAGAAGAAAAAGATAAGTTTTACTGGTTTTAACCGACGACAACATTTATTTAAATATTAGATATTATTGTGGCCCGCGTTTGGCTCTACATATATTTCTTTCTTTCTTTCTTTCTCTCTCTCATACACTTCCTCCCTATCTCTCTCATCTTTTATTCATATTGATACGCGTGAGATCTTGTTGTCTCTTTGGTGTTTTCGCGAAATACTTTTACACCCTGAATAGGGTCATTTTTTTGTGTACATGTGTATGTATGTATGTATGTATGTTACTGAATATGAAAAACGAAATAATGAAATAAACACATCTAACTTATGAGCTGTGACTTTTCCTCCGTCCATGTGAAAAAAAAAAGAGAAACACTTGTGTCTCTGAAGAAACGGAGAAAAAGTAATTTGGTTAAGATACAATACTGTCATGATTTGTGTTATTGATTATTTCTAGTACAAATACTTTTGAGATATATATATATATATTTTTGTTGATGTGAAAAAAATGAGAAAAAATAAAGAAAAATTTAAACAATTGTTTCAGAGACAGATAGAGAAAAAAATTGTTGATCAAAGACGTATTCACATAAGTTAGAAGTGCAAACGCCGTAATTATACACTTTTCGTATCTCTTGTTACATTACTAAATGAAATTGTTGAAACGAAAGACACGAAAACGTATAACACCGACCGTAAAATGTATAGGTATAAACTTATCCAATAGCCTGCAATGCATACAAGAAATTCGATCACAAACATCCAGCAAAGATTCTCCTCTACGCGATGAGATCAAAAGTCAGGATTATGTCGATTTTAATATCCCTAAATCTTACCGAAGGGTTTAGGGATATACGTCAATCTACATTAGGATGTAAATACAATTTTAATGAACCCCAACTATTGAATATCAGAGCGCACAGAATCACACAAAGATTGGACGTTTGTTACAACACGAACCTCATTTCGCGTCTGTGCGTGCTATGCAGATATAAATACTTTATCGTAATATCGTTGTGTGAAAAATTAAATATTTTTTACGTACATATACATATATATATATTCATATAATATATATATATATTCTTAAACGTACATATATATATATTTATTATAATTTCTTGTAATTTTATTCATTTTTTTTTTATATTTTATATTTTTTTGTTATTTTTTTTCTTTCTTTTTTTTTATATATAGAATTTGTAACTCAGTATAAAATATAGACAATAGCAATCTATAATCTGTTTCTAGATAATCATAATAATAATGATATAAGATCACATTTATTGAAAATTCCGGAGGCCATCGCACGGATTTGATTCTTTTTTTTTTCGACAAATCAAATCGACGAGGCACCGCGATGGCAAACTGTTAGAATCATGTACGGGTTTTTCCTATTATTATTCTTTTTCGAATTTATCTTTTTTTTTTTTTGCAACACAAATCAAGTGTCGACTATATACTTATTTTTTCCAAATCAATTTCCACGAACGTAGAAATACTTTATCAAAACGAAAAATTTTAATAATTAATTATTGCTTCAAATTTCAGTGAAAAGCCGCACATTCATCGCGCAGCTCCGAACGAGAGAAATAAGAAAAAAAAAAGAAAACTATTATGTGAGAAAAAAAAAAAGAGACTTAAAACTTATATTAATCACACTTGCTTTTTTTAATATCACAATACCAGCAGCGGGTCTGTATTAACTTTTCCCAACGGCAGATTTAATATAATAAGAAAAAAAAAAGATCCGAGATTATCGTAATTAGAGTAATTCTTGATAAAAAAAATTATATGAAAAAAAAAAAACATCGAAACAAAGCATTCGTTCGTTCGTTCGTTCGCTCGCTCGAACACCTCGAAATTGTTTTTCTTTTTTTGACACTGGTTCGTTTAATTGAATCCACAGGTACGGTTTTAAAAACTATGCTAAGGACAGTCGTCTACGGATAATATTGAATTGAAAAAAAAGTTGAAAAATTGCGAAACAAAACTCTACAATAAACGTTTTTTTTTTCCCTCTCTGTGGTGAAGAAAATGAGCAACAAAATGTTCTTCGATTTTTTTTTTTTTCAAAGCGAATAACGTGAGTGAAAATTACGTGAATTGCCAGATTCGTAGCAGCCGTTGAAAGAACAAAAAAAAAACCTATTCAAACTTGTTTTTTTTTCTTTCTATTTGTTTAAATGAGAATGAACGCGAGATAAGATTATATAATTGATGGATGGTCCACGACCTGCACTTGAAGTAACTATCCTATCCTACTTATACGACTAAATATATATAATATAATAAAACATCACTTTTACACTACATATCACGTGAAATTTGTTAAAAGTCTTAATGATGTATCTTCCTTAACGAAGACATTAGAAAACCTCTTCTCAGAAGAGCTGCTACTACTATAATTTGTTTTTCTCTATCACAATATTATATCGCTAATATTAGATTAAATATGTTTCCGATACACAATTGCAGCTCATCATAAACCTCTTTTCTCCAAATCTCATCGATAAACACACAATTAAAGAACATTTAACGCGCGTTTAGAAAAACGTGCGCCGTTCTCGTTCCCTCTTTATCGAACCCAGTTACAAAAAAAATATAGATATATATATATAATATACGTGTTAATATAAGACGAGTTTCAAAATGTTTTTGTGTTTTTTATACCATCAAGTTCGAGCTGCAGTCTCTCCTCTCTCAGTTTTTCTTCAAATCTCGTCTCTCGAATGAAATCTTGACGGTCTTCAGCTTCGGCACCGTTTCCATACATCGCACGATGCCTTTTCTTTATTAACGATGAGAAAATCTTCAAAATGTTGAAACGTCGATTGACGTCGTTCCAAATATCTTGCGCACCAACGACAACGGGGGACACATTTATGGTTCTTCTCAAGTCTGTGATCCGTTTCTTTGTCTTCATCTCCTTCACAATCGGAGAGTAGTAGTGGCCGTTTTTTTTTCTTTTGTTTTTTAACTCATCTCAATACACCCAAGGAACACCTCAATGATCTTGTTGGTAGGATCTGTACAACTTCTTCTTCTCCAATGTGAAATCCCTGCTGATCATGATCGTTCCACCACGAGTCAGGTTTCTGTTGACAAAAAAAGGAACACATTCCGTTAGACAAAAGTTTATCAAGAAAATCATCATCGATCCTAAGATCTAAACTCGATTTCAAGCTAGATATACTTACTTCAAAAACTGTGGCAACAAGATGTGCCACGAGGTGTGATCTTGTTTCAGAGTCAGGTAGAGCTCGAAGGTGGAAACTGCGCTCGGGTCGCACTGAACTCTGGAGAGCCTTCGGCACAGGTTGTCTGTTTCGAAGCTTATGAACAGCGTGCAGCCTCTGTAACAGAAACGGTGAGGCAACGGTTATCACAAGTTCGATGGGATCGCGAAAATTGAAAAATTTCAACGTTCTTTATCGATATCGATAATTACCTAAGACCGCAGGGTTCGTTTTCAGCCATGGCGAGAACGTCCTCTGCAATTTTAGGAAGAAGATCCGCCGGTAGTAAAACTTCGCCGCAAGCAAGTTGGGCATGTTTGGCCGCCCTGAGTTCCACTTCTAGTCTTCTTGCCAGGGCCTGGCAAGCACCGTCCAACTCTTCGGTTGCATATCCAGCTGTAAATAGAAATAAAGAAAAAACTGTTAAGAATAAAAACCGGAAAATACGAATTTTGTTGAGATTAATTCACACGAGGAAGTGGCTCAACATTTTTTTTGTCTTCTTTTCATTTCGGGACGGCAATATCCGTTGATTTATAACACGGTGATGGAACGAGTGTGATAACTTGTTTTATGTCAAATTTTATTAACCGATACAGCGGCCACGATCGTTAAGACTATTTTTATGAAAATTAAAAAAACAGAATTTCGAATATTTTAATATTGAAATACCAATGCTTTATTAGACTTGTGTTTGCCTCCACCCTGACCTCATTTATTCGAAAATGAGATAAAGCAAACCATCGATTGGCAAATTATATTTGAATACGTTACAAACATGATCAAGAATATCGGCCGTTTCGCCGGGACACTAAAAGGTCGAATTAGCATGATGCAACAACTCGCGAGTGTAAATATAAACAACTAACAGCGAGTCGGGATGACCGAGGTTGGAAGAAATGGTGAAAATGTGAAAATACTTGACTAAAATCGTAGGGAAGTTATCAGGGTAGGAAGTAGGGATCCTCCAAGTTCATGTGCCACAGCTGATCCCGAGGATCAGCTGGAGCCGGCCGGGGAGAATCCCCCATGCCAAGAATCGAGGGAATAAAGAAACGGACGAACCCTCGACTTCGGTTCGAAGTATATTTCCATACTAGATTTAGAAATTGTTGGAAAACAGGGAAAACCGCGATCGCTAGGGATTCGGAAAATGAAGCGAGTAATTAATCACGTAAAAGCTTCGTACCTCTATTGTTGCTGAAATTCACGTTCACAGGACACGGTAGCACCTCCATTTTAATAAAATATATGTTTCTCTTAAAAGCACTTTTGTCAAAGAAAATGCACTATTTAACTCAGTATAAAAACTGATGAAAAAAAAAATAATATCTCTGGTTTGTTTAAACGGAACAAAAGATTGCGTTACGGGAGCCGGCGAAGCTTGGGAGAAGCTATACGACCATCACTCGCTCGTCTTTCAAACAACTGATTCGCCGGCACAGATGACGCTGTTTATATACCCGAGGTTCCCCCTCCACCGTCCCCCCACCAAATCGCCTAGCAACACCGGCTACGTGATGTCGCGCTCGCCTCGCACTTAGTTCCCTTCGAGAAATGTCGTTCGGGCTCGGTATCCCTCGGGTTTTGAGGAAGGCTCGCCCATGCCCATCGCCCTACTAGTTTTCCTGACACAAACGAAATATTACACGCTACTTCGTTTCGTTTCGTACGATAGTTTGAATATTTTCACCTCATAATTCCCGATATTTTTCACCAGCTCGAGTTAGCGATTCCCGAGCCGGCTGAATCACTTTACATCTCAGTCGAGATACGCTGGCTACCAACTTGCGGTTAGACACCTGAAAGTGACGATGTATATCATTTTCTCGGCCGTACGTACCCCCACGGTCGTACTCGTTGTATCCGAGCCGGCTCGTTTCTTTGTTTCCGAGCTCGATGCAGCAAGCAACCCTCGCGCGCGCGCTCGATGCCAGAAATTTACCGTGAAATAATAACGATTCGAGATTACCCACTGCTCCACAACTCGCGTCTTATTGATCAAAGTTTGATTTGAAAAAAGAGATCGATTATTTGCGGAGAGAATGGAGGAGTAACCGAGGTATACATCGTACGACACATCTACGACTCTGTTCTATACCTGCGCATCAACTACACGCACACAGCTCGGTGATTGCGGACTGTTTCATTGTCCGATGATCATTCGTGTATGTTGTACAGCTGTGGATACTTATTTACGCTGTTTAAGCGATACACGCATAGGCTTACCACCGTTTTTTTTCAATTCAACGGCAATACTGACTAATCGGAACTACGATTTGAAATTTTTAGTCTTGCCTGACTCTGTCATATGCCGAACGGCGAACAGACGCAGCGTCATCGCGGTATGGTCAGGTATAACATGTCTAACTGCCGTATTAGCATACCGGTAGGTATCTAGTATCGATCAGCACACAATATAACGAGGGTGACATTCCGTTTGTTTCTACTATAAACAAACTTTCGAAAAAATAACAATAAGAATAATTAATCGAGAAGTATTATTGGGGAAAAACTGTCATGGAGAAAAGTATACATGTGTGCCTTGGGTTCATTTTTTTTTCTTCTTTTTTTGTTCACGGGGATCGGGGAGGGTCTGTGAGTCGGGCTACGTATACATGTATATATGTATATATGCTATTATAGAAGCTCCTGGCTCCTGGCTCCGAAACACTCTCCCTCCCAGGAAGTTGTCGAATTCGGCAACAAGTCCGGACCGGTCTCAGCCAGTGTTGCCAACTTAGCGGATTATCCGCCAGATTTAGCGGATTCTGGTAAGCGCTTGGCGGACAAATTTCGCATTTAGCGGCTAGCGGAAAATTCAGCGGAAAATATTTTTTTTATAGCGGAAATGGCGGAATTAAAAAAAATCATCAAATTGTCTAAAATTAAGTTATTTTAATGTTGTCGACTTGCCGCGAGGATCGCTGCACTCGCGACTTGCGGTGTCCGGTGTCATTTCATCTGTTGACTAGATAGATAGACTAGATTTTACCACTCGTTGAAAAACTCAACGAATAGTATTGACAATTAGTTAATTATTTGTGCATATTTTATTATTATACCACAAGTAGCAGGGTGCTATGTATCATATTTTTACTTGAATAGTTTTTCTTCTGACTCCCCGTAACGTCATGCATGAATAATTTTATATATATGAAAAAAAACAGCTGTAGCCGATTATTTTCAAATTTGAGCGGAAAATTAACGCTAGGCGTTAACGGAATTTTAGCGGAATTTTCGAGTACTAACAGCGGAATTCTAGTGGAAAATTAGCGCTAGGCGTTAACGGAATTTCAGCGGAATTTTCCAGTACTAATAGCGGAATTTCACATTCGTGAGTTGGCAACACTGGTCTCAGCATGCGGTGATCTCGTTTGTGCTCCGTACACTCTGGTAGTTCTTGTGTCTCGCTCCCGAATATAATACAATGATAATGATAATTATGCCAAGAGTGATAGAGAGAGAGAGAGAAAGTCTATCGCCTTTTTACGTCTCTGTATAATGCATACGCGATATCTAATAAAGTAAAAGTTGTATTCATTTTTACCGATTCAACGTGTTCCACGGTGATAAATTGTAAACACGATAATCAGCAGCGGCACTACCTGGTTTTGAATACATACGATAACTGGTATACTACCACCTATTCACGAGATCTGTAATCTCTCGTTCGTTATTGATTTTCTTTTGTACATTGGACCTTGACAGTTTACTCGTCGTTTTATAATCATTCTTGTGTTTTTTTTTTCTATAAATAAGAGTAACACAATCGTTATTCAAACAATTCTTAATCAGATAGATTATCCGTTTTATTATATCGGAAACGATCGCGTGGTTCGTGCGTATTTTTTCAGACTTTATCACCCGAGACTCGTGCACCCGAGTATACATATATTGCATCAGTTTTTTAACACCAGACTCCTAGTCATAAAAATCGAAGACTTGGCCACCTGTCTATCCACGGGCACGAAGAATCATTGGTAAAACTCGCCCAGCTCTCCGAACGCAAGCGTGGCCTAGTGTTGCGTGAGACTTTGCAAAAATCCGTCTCCCGATGGCTAACTAAGGTTGCATCAGACTTAGCTTTTTCCTGCAAACGGTTACCTTGCAGACTCATGACTCACGCGAGGAAGTAACACGCGCTACAAGTACACACATACGTTGTAATATAAATTTGATAATCGTAATCGGAAGTGGTAATTTGAGATTGCGTCAGCGAATCTTGAATACAGCTGCGATGAGTACGTTTCGCACCCGGGTCCCGCAATAATGTTCGTGTACCGTATCCAATTGAATCAGAATGACACATATTTGCTTAATAGCTGGGTAGAAACATTTCTGGGAGATTTGAGTAGCGAAAATAGATCGCACACTTACGCAAATATAGAGAAGTTTACAAGAAAAAAGATAGAAGAGAATCGTGGTTAATGTTTAACAGACGACGAGAGGTCAGATATACCCACGCAAGGTGGGGTCAGTGACTGTCAGAAATGATGCAATTACCCATCGATGGGGTAAACGCGTTGATAAATAAGAACCACCGGTAACCGTATCACGATTCAAGTTGGTTCTGGTTTTAATCACAGCCGTATGCAACGCACATGGCGTGACATGATGTTGGTGGACGTATAAATAATCCATATATTAACGTCGGTCCCTTGAGTTTCCGAGTAATATATAGCTATGAGTATATGCTTGTAGTATAAATTCGCTATCAAGTGGTTGTTATAAAAATAATTACCATTTGATTCCGTCAAGTGTGACCGAGCTGACTACGTGCTTTTTGCGCGTACGTTATATATACACTTGCCTCGACAAGTTTAAATAAACGACAATTTTTATCTTTCTATTTACATGCTCCAAGTCCTATCGAAAGGTTCATTGTTTGTCTTATGATCGTATTATTCATCAATATAATTAGCATACTGATAAGATACTATTCGCGGATCGTAAGCTGTTCAGACTATGCAAGGCTACAAAGAAGTCGAACCGATTCGAAAAATGACTAATTAGGTATATGTGATGTGATGATGAAAAAACCTCGCGTCTACGGCAATGAGGGGATAAAAAGTCATCATCCCAACTCTGTGGATTCGGAACGAACGATTGATTACTGTAAAGAAAACAAAACTACCGACTGTAAAGTATGAGCCATGAGTGACTCAGAGATTGAAGAAATCTTGAATACTGATAACGAAGAAAAAATAATATTCATGAACTCGTTAGAGTTACTCACCGAAACTGTTTATATAGAAGGAACAAATGCCAGCAGGATTGCGAAACGCAATCAATTAGCGAGTTTTATTTTTTTTTCGAATTCAAACTTCCACGGATAAAATTAGCCGTAGCCTGAATATCAACAGGCCGATGCGACGACTAATTGTCAGGAAGTATGATCAATATCAACCGATGCACCGGGCCTTCGCTAATTCGATATGAAAACAAGCTCATGATAGGTGTCACGAATTGTCATCGCTGTTTTAACAAGTGTCAATCCGCTTACGTTCAAAACAATTGCATCTACCGTTGACAACTGACAGGTTGAATCATAACAATCATAGTAATAATGAGGTCATTTTTTTTAAATCTTTTTCTTCATCAGGATGCTATGACTCATCATATATCGTGAATGATTGCAGGAAAATTCTAGTTCATCGGTTAAAATTTTCATTTCATTTTATTCTGATTCGCTTTAACTGCCTCTCGTCAGGATGTGATATACGGGAGCTAGCGAAGGTCTCAAGTGGCGAGAGAGTTATGCATCAGCTGTGAGAGCAGCTGTAGATGCAGCTGATGGGCTGACTAACTCTGTCGAACTGCCAGCGACATCGATCGACGGTTTTTCGAAGTAAGATTCGACGCGAGCACCTCGCTTACCTCGTGTCGGTTACTGTCTTGTACAGAATTCAGAGATTTTTTATTCCAAATTTTGAGTCAATAAATGCAACGAGACGGATGTTATTCGCTCTCAATCACAAACTAGTTATTTTACAAGCATATATAATGAAACTAGATTTCATTATTATCTGAATCATTATTATCGAATGTTTATCAGCAAAGATATAATGCGAGTTGTTTTGTCGGTTAAAAGCCGCAGCGGTTCTCAACGGTTTTTTCTTTTCGAAGTTTGAAAACGGAACAGACACCAGCTGCCATCTGGTGGTTGAAGGGTTCTCGACCCCGATCCCCGTCGGTAAAGCAGACTTCGATCAGCCGCACCACACTATCTTTCAAGATGTCTGCGCCGTGTGACGTGTAGTTTACACTTTGAACGATTCTAGACGAAAATTCGTAGAAGATGGAATATTTCAAAAGCGGGCTCAAGTCCGTTCTCGGGGCACCGCCCCCCGGGAACCAACCCACCGGCGCCGATACCGTAAGTATTTTACAAATTATCGATAAAATTCGACAAACCCACAGAGGTAACCAATATGTGCTGTCAAAGTGTCAAGTTCCTATTTTCATTCACGAATACCGACCTGCGACTGTGTCTAGACCCCCTATTTCGATCTTAATTCTGCCCAGATTTTATTTTCCCGAATAAATTTTCAAAAAACCATAAGGTAAATTCTTGCGTAAAAATCTCACTTTTGCGCGCAAAATTTATGTACGCGTAGCAGATATTTAGAGAAATTTCAATCAATGAGCCACACGCTACCTTTTTTAACACAGGTCGAACGACTGGTGGATCGTCTGCAATCCTCGAGTTTGTTAGACGATAGAAGAGACGCGTGTCGCGCGTTGAAAGCACTCTCCCGAACTTATCGGGTCGAGGTTGGCGCACAGGCTATGGATGCGCTAAGACAGGTTCTTGAGATGGATAGAACGGATTGTGAGATCGTTGGCCTGGCTATGGACACTTTGTGCAATATTACGAGTCCCGAGACGTTTGAAGCCGAAGGTGAGAGAGGCGGGGAAAATGCTTCTCCGGATTTGAATATTTGATTTTAACATTCCTTCTCGATCGCAGTTGAGAAACACGGGCCGTCGAACAAGATCGGAGAACAATTTACGGAGATATTCATAAAACAGTCAGACAGTGTTAGTCAGGTATTGGCTTTCCTGGAGGAATTCGACTTCAGAGTTAGATGGCCGGCTCTCAAGCTATTGACACATTTATTAGGTAATAGACCAAAGGATATACAAGAAATAATCCTCGTCAGTCCGATGGGGGTTTCTAAACTCATGGATCTCCTCAGCGACAGTAGAGAAGTCATACGCAACGACGTGAGTCATTTTTCACTTGCAGGATTTTTTGAATTCTGTAGCCAAACCGCTTCTCACCTTTCAGGCATTGCTACTGCTCATCCAATTGACTAAAGGAAATGCGAATATCCAAAAAATAGTCGCCTTCGAAAATGCTTTTGATCGTATTTTCGATGTCATATCCCAAGAAGGTTCCGCAGACGGCGGTATAGTAGTGGAAGACTGTTTGCTGCTGATGCTCAATTTACTGAGAGGGAATATCAGCAATCAAAACTTTTTCAAGGAAGGTAAAGTTTTACCTAGCTGCACAATATTCGCACAGATATCGAAATTCTTACCAAATCTTCACCCAAACTAATCATTGATCCTCAAACAGGAAGCTACATCCAAAGACTAACACCAATGTTCGAATTACCACCCGAAGCTGATGAGAATCCACTAGGCGGTTGGAGCCCCCAAAAAGTCTGCAACGTTCACTGCATGGTGCAGGTCATCAGAGCACTGGTCGCACCTGGAGGTCCGGCGCAGGTAATGTTCAAGACTCTCATCGGAGGACCGAATAAAAATAACAAAATCATCTATCTTTCAAGGCGACGGCAGCTTGTCAACGCACCATGAGGGCTTGTGGCCTGTTGCAAGCCTTATGCGATATTCTAATGGCCAGCGGAGTTCCTGCGGATGTATTAACGGAGACAATCAGTGCGGTCGCTGAAGTTATCAGGGGAAACGCTAGCAATCAGGAATTTTTAGCTAGCGTTATGGCGCCCAGCAGTCCCCCGAGGTTGGTGTCCGATAGGCAGACGTAGAGTTCCTAAACTCTCGTCTAAATTCATGGATGGCGTTGTTGGTTTTCAGGCCTGCTATAGTGGTCTTGCTAATGTCTATGGTAAACGAAAAGCAGCCATTCGTTCTACGCTGCTCCGTACTTTATTGCTTCCAATGTTTCCTGTATAAAAATGAAGTGGGGCAAACGCAGCTTGTCCAGACCCTCCTGCCTCAGGGTAACGAAGCTCCTGCCCTCACGACAGGTAAAACCTGACTGAATCTCAATCAATATTCTCGGCGTTAAATTATTTAAAAAAATTTCAACAGGACAATTACTCTGCGGCGGCCTTTTTTCGGCGGATTCGTTATCGAACTGGTTTTCATCCGTGGCTTTATCCCACGCGCTTATAAACAACGCTATCCAAAAAGAGCAATTGCTGAGGGTACTTCTGGCTACGAATATCGGAAAGCCTCCTGTGACGCTGATGCAGCAATGCGTGATGCTGCTCCAGCAGGGAAATAAAACTCAGTGTAAACTGGGACTTTTGACGCTGCTCTGCAGATGGGTTTCGCACTGCCCAACAGCCGTCAAAGCCTTCCTGACCATAGAATCGTCCGTCGCCTATTTAACAGCTCTTCTATCCTCTCAAGAAAATACAGAAGACTTACAAGAGACTCTGCTCCAGAGCATGTGCGCCCTGCTACTAGGATTATGCGTAAACTTCAATGACAACAGTGTCCCTAATTATTCAAAGGTATGTTTTAGTAGAAAGATTATTTTTATTTAACAGTTTTATCACGTATTTGTAGATATTTGTCAAGACTGCATATTGTTTCAGGAAAAATTGTGCCATTTAATCGAGAATCGACTCGGATTAGAGAGATTTCAGGATGCGATTGGTGGCATAGCGAGACACGAAGTTTATTCAAGAACTCTCAAGCATCCCCAGCCTTCGGCCAAAGATCCATCCGAGTTACTCCTGGATCACGAGTTTTGCAGATTATTGAAAGTCTTGGAAGGTATCACAGAAATTTGTTTGTAACGTTTTTTTTTCACTCATGCGATAGATCTCTAGCAATTTACTGAGTAAATGCCATCCAAACAGGTCCAGTGGTAAAGTCAGTACTAGATGGAACCAATCCACAGGACGGAAAAGATTCTATCTCAACGTTGTCACCGTCCGATTCTGCTCTTGTGTCGCAATACAAGGAGCTCATCAGAGAACAGGATGCACAAATTCACAGACTCAGTCAGACGAACGAAGTTCTAACGAGAGAAAAACGAGAGTTGGAGGTATCTTTCAAAGCTTGACAGATTTTGAAGACAAAGAATGTGATCGTTGGTTGATACTTGATCCATTTTTTTGTTTCAGTCCAAAGTATACGAGCTGACAACATCTATCAGCCACTTGAAAGATCAGAATCTAGTGCTGCGAGCAGCGCAAACAAATCTGTCGGAAGCTAAGGAAGTACTACCACAAACTAACAACATCGATTCGACGAACGTGGAATTGGAAAAGTATAAAAATACCGTCAGGGATCTGGAAAGCAGACTAGCCGAATGTACCTTGAATTTACAAGAGCAAGAGAGGAAAGATCGCAATTCAAATAATACCGAATATGAAAGATTGTTGAAAGAAAAAGCAGTAGAACTTGAAAAGTTGCGAAAGGACCAAGAGGACTTGTTGGAACTTTTAACTGATCAGGACAGTAAATTGACGCTATATAAAGAAAGGCTGGTCTCATTGGGGGAAAAAGTAAGTCGAAGCAATCTTTGTATTTTTTATTGAAACGTATCTATTTCTATAATTTTACGTATACTCAAATGAAGAAAGGTCATGTTTATTCAGACTGTATAAACCGGCGATAACAGATTATTCGTTTACTCAATAGGTTGAATCGGACGAAAGTTCTGGGGAACTTGACACAGACGAACAACCAGAATCCAGCAACTAGGAGATAATGATTGTTGAAATTGAACGCGGGAATAAATTTTAAACCTAAAAATAAATGAATTATTATTATTTATAGTACCGTCGCGTCTCCGATAGATATTCTACTGTAATTATAGATAAAACTACAATAATCGCACCATTCCTCAAGCAGTCAGTATCTAACGTAGCTACTGGTTTCATATTCTGAAGATGAAGTCGAAGTAACGTCAAAGTTTGGGCACAATTTACTGTATATTTGTACAGTCTTGTATAAATTATTAAATAATATATCCGTTGAACCGCATTTTTATATCTGGCCAATAATAGTCCGTTTCTACATGCTGGGAGTATCAGAGAAAATTGAATGCCCGAATGATCTGATTAAAAAAAACTTTGTCTGATTGTTTATTCAGGTTTAATGATTCTCAGGTCTTACAACAGTACTTCGTATTTATTCACTAAGGGTTTCATGTTCCAAGATTTGTACAGCTCACTAAGATGAAGATATTATCTGTGTGATCAAATCAGGGCCAAATAAATCTTGGATGCATGCAGTACTGTTCTTCTTCGTTTTCTGTATAGTTGTTGATTTTCACTTTACATATGATAAAGTAAAGAATAATAACTTAGTAGCCTATGATACAATTATCTCTACTATCGGGATGCTCGTGTAGAATTCTGTTACAATTTCAGTTCTCATGATTTTTCTGTCTGAAACTCCACTAGGCAGTTTTAACTTCGATAATAAGAAGACAATCTCTAAATAGTAATTGTTTTTTATTATAACAGAATCCTATACTATGTACATAAATAAGTAAAGTCAATTCTATAATTGCGCTTGCTGACGTTGCTTCATAACTGCTTGCACACATTTAGCCATCGTCGGGGATGCGCGCGATACTACGTCCGTCATAAAGAATTCATCCAATGACTTCTGCTTTACTTCGAGTGGTTGGGATGCGAAACTTCCAGATTGCTAAAAAGAGTGTAACTCAAATCAGTAATCTCTATCCCCATCTTTTTCGAGTAGCAATTTACAAGCAACAACATCAACGTACCTTAGACAACGCCAGAGCCTGTGCGAAGTAATTCGCTGGTTCGGTATCTCCGTACCTAACAAGGTGTGGGGCCACCTCTTCTAGTCTGTTGCGTACTCCGTTTACATCGTCATAAGGAAGTCGAGCTCCGATGAACTGCGATTTTAAACAGCATTAAAGAATTGTTTCACGATTTTGACTCTCCATTCAGAGTAAGTCAGATTATCACCTCTGACAGTGCTCTAATGATCTTCCAATCCGGACGCGCCATTCCTGGAGGAGTTACTGCGGTTCCAGTTTGTTGAGCTCGACCTTCGGTGTTCACATAACTTGCATTCTTTTCCGTGTAAGCAGCTCCTGGCAGAACAACATCAGCGATACTGGCTCCTTGGTCGCCATGACTTCCTGATAAATCGAATTCCGCAATGAATCAAAATTTTGATCGAAGAAACTTTAGCTTTGTAACAACGATCGATTATCAGGCATCAACAAACCAAGATAGATGATGAAAGTGTTGGGATAGTCTTCTCTCTTTATATCAGCATCATCTGCTCCCAACAGGAAAAGGACTTGGGGTTGCTGAGCCTTGATTTCGGCCAGACTCGATCCATAGCCAATGTCCAGGGCTGCGACTTGGGAAGCGTTGCTGTGAAGCACATTCAACACTTTCCAGTCTTCCTTGGCCTGAAACACGATGAAAGAGTTAATTCAGAACGAATAGAGATGAAATGATGATATACCTCAACGGTTTTTCCCAAGTTAGCGGCCAGAGCCTGTGTTTCGGCGAGGATCTTGCCACCGTCGCTGCGACTCAGTTGTTCAGCGCCCAAAATGATCAGCGGTGTCTTAGCATTCTTTAGAGTATCAGAGAAAGGATGAGTGCCGTTCTTCAGTTGCGAAATGGCTTCTGCCGAATCTCCAAGGTGCTGAAATAGATAAGATTGGTTTCTCAAAACGGTAAAGACCACATTAAAATTTGCTAGCTCCTTTTTTTACCTCGTATTCGTAGGTCAAGTCGACCTGAGGTCCGATCAGGGCGATGGTCTGTTCGTGATGAAGGTAGGACTTCCTGAGACGAGTGTTCACCAGAGGTGCCTCAAATCTAGGATTCGTGCCGATCAATACGACAACGTCAGCTTCTTCAATCCCAGCGATCTTGTTGTTCAGGAGGTAGCTGCTTCTGAGATCGATTCCTGCACCATCCTTCGGGAAACTTTGTTCAGTAGCTAAAGTTTCACTTCCAATTTTATTCAGCAAGTCTTTAAGCGAAACAAGAGCCTCCGCGTCCGCCAGTTTCCCAGCCACTGCAGCAATCTTGCCGCTCGGAGCCTGTTGCAGAGCTCTGCTTGCTGATTGTCGCATGGTAATCAATAAAATCGGATTATATCAGCGGAATTACGATTCAAAGTTCATGACAAACAAAATATATTATGGTTTTCAATTTTCTCATGTTATCGATGATTGACTGACTGAAAAATCTCACTTACTCACCAGCGATCAGAGCATCTTCCCATTCAACGGGTTGCAGTTTGCAGTCTACTTTTAGCATGGGAGTAAGTAGACGCTGACGTTTGAGACCGTCGCATGCGAAACGGGACTTATCAGACAGCCATTCCTCGTTTATTTCCTGAAATAATTGAAAAATTGATCAATATCACAGGTATGAATCCACACGACTGTATCATCTGGTCAATATTTCACCTCATTGAGTCTGGGAAGAACCCTAACAACCTCGCCACTCCTCGTAGAAACAACGATGTTGCTGCCAACTGCATCGAGAACGTCGATACTATCCGTGCGACGAGTCTCCCAGGGACGAGCAACGAAAGCGTAGGGCTTGCTTGTGAGAGCTCCGACCGGGCATAGATCGATTATGTTACCGGACAGCTCGGACAGGAACATCTTCTCCACGTAGGTGCCTACCTGGTAATCACAATTTCAAAATCAATTATGTTTGTAGATGGATTGACAGAGTTCTACAAAGTCTGGGTCCTAGCAACTCCTTCAGACTTTCTTCACCACTTCTAGTTCTAGTCTAGTAGTGAAGTTACCTTTTTTCTATAGATAAAAGATACCCAACTACAATATTCGTCGATTTCAAAGTAATAATTATAATAAAATTCAGGGAATTCAGCGTTTTCGCTTGGATTCCAGACTTTTTCGAGGATTTCATGAGTTTGTACATAGTTTCAGATCAATGCCAAGCTTTCTTCAGAAACAGTGATTAGATTGAAACAGAAATCTGGGCTTTGTCAACGACTGTACCTGCATATCAGAACCACGTCCGGTTGTTCCTAAATCATCGACACCGGCTACTTCAGAGGCAAAACGAATGCATCGAGTGCAATGAATGCACCGAGTCATGACAGTCTTGATCAGAGGTCCGACATCCTTGTCCTCTACGGCCCGTTTACCGCTGAAATTAATGTCCACAAAACGGCTTCTGTCGTTTCCAAAAGCCATGCTCTGGTCTTGTAGATCGCATTCACCACCCTGATCACAAATCGGACAGTCCAATGGGTGATTGACCAATAAAAATTCCATCACACCCTCGCGAGCCTTACGCGTCAAGTCGGAATTCGTCTTAACTCGCCATCCCTTCATCACTGGCATAGCACAGGCGGCAACAGGCTGAAAATTCGTTAGGATATCATAAAAATTGATATTTCGATGAAAAAATCTTGTGTTCTCTGTCCATAGACAGCGAAAATCACCTTAATCTGCTTCTCGATCTCCACCAAACACATTCTGCAGTTTCCAGCCACCGCAAGACGCTCATGGTAACAAAATCTCGGAATTTCAACGCCGATTTTAGCTGCGGCCTGAGAAGAAATGAAATTTTTAGCGTTTTTGTACATTTTGGATAGAAAAATAGAATAAATTTGTTAGTTTTTAATTGAACCAACGATTTTCTTCTAGACAGTAAACTTATCAATTGTTTAGATTGAATTATTTGATTGTCAAATTGAATCAATGACAATCGGACACTAAAATATCAATTTAAGAAGGAGAAATTGTGTCTTGCTATGCAACGCTGCCAGATAGTATGAACAGATCAACGAGAGATGAGACTCGCTACGCTAACTCGAACGATAAGAAATTCGGATGAGGATTGATGTTTGAATGACTACCTGGAGCACGGTTGTTCCAGGATCAACGAGGACTGGAATATCGTCGATGAAAACTTCAATCTGTTCAGGTGGGGCTTGGAGCTTGGTGGCAGTGGTGTGAAGGCCTGTAGCACCGAGCCTGCATCCTGACAGACCCGCTGCTCTTATCAACGGTAGTCTCAACATTTTCTGAAAATCAATTAAAATATCATCTCCGTTTTAGTTATATAATAAACACCGATCTCAGTCGAACGGGGGGCTATTGGGACTGATGTGTTAACCTAACTCGATGTGTCGTAACAGGAATCGATCGAACCCGAAATTTCCCAACGGAACTGATACGTCCAGAGGAGATAATAAAACGCCGGAAACATTCACGACCCCGGTCGACTGGTTAATTATCGTTCAATAATGAAATCTAAACAATTATCAACGAAAAATTACATACGAGATAACGTAGCCCCTTACCTTTAGGTGTCGGGACTGTCGCCTCTCAGAGCAGACGGCGTACGGTCATCGAAAAAATTTTGACGAACGTAAAGTTTGAAAGATTGAAACTATCTGAAGAGAAAATATATTTTATCGAATCGATAGGAGATACGAGACGGGAAATAAAACGGAATTAAACTCCGTACGAGAGTGTTAAACTGCGCAGAATGAAAAGGAATATCGTATACGTATGATGGAAATATCGACTGCGGTCAATCACACAATTTGTCCAGAATTATTTCCCTCGGAAGTTTCTAAACGTTCTCATAAAAGACCGAATGTATCCTTTTCTGAAACGATTTCTGGCAATATTTTATACCGAAATCGTTATTTCCTGCCGATTTTTAGATCTTTCAAATCATTGTCTGATCCTAGGTCTAACTACTTCCGCTATCGTCTATCTAGATTCCAGCCAATAGAAAGCGAGCTTTTCCCCTGTCTCGCGCGAAGCCGGGATCCGATTCGCGTGTACGTGGGGATTAACCGGAAGTGGCATGATGAATGAAATTCTGTGGTCGAGATTGGACTTTTTACACCCGCGGCTCTCTCTTCCGGCGAGTAGACTAGAGGGGCCTGACTGCCGTAAAATATTCTTATAACATTTATTCATAAAATCAAACGCTCACAATGGCTATTGGCGATGTTAAAACTGACAAGGGCCTGAAGGAACTCAATCGGTTCCTGGCCGACCGCAGCTACATCGAAGGGTCAGTACTCGTCACCGTATTTAATTCATTTATTTTAATACACGTGTTCCACTTGTCGGCATGTTGAGACAACCTCTCATCTCTTTTCTTCGTCTTTCCAATTCCGGTTTTAACACTCTACAGATTTTTATCTCCTCAATTTTACGCCGTATCGTCGCGTTCGCTCTGGACGATGCCGACTCGTCAGTGTCAAACACCCAGCATCCATATTTCACGGAATTCAATATTCACCTTGGGACGAATTCTCCTCTCAAATTTTACGATTTTGAACTCTGTTTAATTTTTCACAGATGGCAGCCATCGCAGGCCGACGTAGCGGTCTTCGAAGCTGTAGGCAAGGCTCCGGCATCGTCAAACCCCCACGTTCTCAGATGGTACAACCACATCAAGTCCCAGGACCTTAAGTCGCTCCCCGGAGTGAAGAAGGCCCCTGGAATTTTTGGCGGAAGTGACGCCAAGGCTGCGCCCGCCAAGCCAGCAGCCGACGACGACGATGACGTCGATCTGTTTGGCTCCGATGAGGAGGAGGACGCGGAGAGTGCAAAGATCAGAGAGGAGAGGGTCAAGGCTTATGCCGAAAAGAAATCCAAGAAACCTACCATCATCGCCAAGTCCAGTATCGTCCTTGACGTCAAGCCTTGGGACGACGAAACAGACATGAAAGACATGGAGAAACAAGTCAGATCCATCGCTATGGATGGTCTGGTCTGGGGAGCCTGTGAGTATCTTGTTTTCGTTGGTATTGGGGATTATTTAGATTATCGTTGACCCATGATTGTTAATTTACAGCAAAACTCGTCCCTGTTGGATACGGAATCCACAAGCTCCAGATAATGTGCGTTGTAGAGGATGACAAAGTGTCCGTCGATCTGTTGGTCGAGGAAATCCAGAACTTTGAAGACTTTGTACAATCTGTTGATATCGCAGCTTTCAACAAGATCTAAACATCGTCATCCTCGTCTATCGCCACTCTTCTTCGATTTTGAATTAATAAATATTAATTGTTTGTAAATACAAGTCTTTAATAATTCGTCATGCACCCTACAGATTATTCCACTTTCGATTTATCGCAACATCCGCATGTTTCTCAATATGAGTCCAGATTTATTCTCACTGTCTACTGACACCACCCGAAAAAAATTGTCCTCAACTGATATTCGGAACTGATTTATGGATTTAAAGAAAAAGCCAGAAATGCAGTCTGAGAAATAGTGGTCGGCTAATTTCATCAAACCTTATCGTCATTCGATGATCTAATACTACGACACTTGACTACATCCGGATTTATGATATTTTATCATAATTTATTGCGACTGAATGAGAATAGTATATTTCGATACAAGTGCGAAAGGTTTGGTTTGAGACGAGTGGGAGACTTATCGCTTTGCTCGGGCGACAATCTCACGAGTCGAAAAACAACTTTCGCGCATGTATCGAACAAAATTTTTCATCACAAGCGCACGTAAAGTCCGATTACAGGCACGCTTGCGTGCGTAAAATCGAACTTTACGCACGGCGTGCGGTTTTTTTTCATCCGTATTCGATTTTAAATATTGATATCTTGAAACATTTCAATACATTGGCTGGCAAACTGAAATGTATAGTTCATTTTATAATTGATTAATTGAATTACATACAGTAAGTACAATAATTAATTTGTATTTTGCATTAGGCTCGTCTTAGGTCATAGAACGATTATATATCATGAAAAGTGTATTTTCCTACTCTCCTAACACTCTGCGGGCAAGGAAGATAACTGCAATATTTGAATACAGTCATCATAAAACTATTTCCGCAGCTGCAGATGCACTATTGATCAACTGTGTATTCGTACCTACAAAGATGCATGAGGATCGAATCTATGTTAAATATTAAACGACGGGACTGTGTGTCACCGGTGTAACATACATAATTCAATTGACACTTAAGTCAGCCACATTCTAAAAAATGTCAAGTAAAGTAGTAGGAAAATAGTAAGCAAAAATGTGTGATACCGTATCCACTGCTATTTTTATTGCATGAAGAGGTATATTTCTACAAGATTATTATCAAAGTATCATTACTGTCACATAATTATTTTTAATATAGTTGTAATTAATACATAAAACAAACAAAGTCGGGTATCGTACAGTATCTATTATTCTGTGATGAACAAAATTATTATTCTGCAGTCTACGCGAAAGAGAATCGTACGTTTGAGGCATTCTATGATCTCGAAATAGCTAATGAATGTCCTTCCAGCAAGTCGTTCGCGGAATAGACTGATATAACTCAAGCTATTAACTGTCCTCAACCGTTTGCTTTATGCGTTCTTGATAATTCTACTTCGTTATAAAATCAATATCATTAAAAATCCATTAGGCTTGATTCGAACGATTGATTAACTCATTTATACGACCTAAAATAAATCTGAATGAAGCTAGGTTTCCTAGGACAGGTATCAAAGTTCATTGACCCTTGAGCGCGGAGCTCTATTCCGACGATACTCTCGTACGTACGTACTATACATTCGAATCATATCGTCTATTACGGCATCTTGATAAATGCCCCGTACGAAAACCTTTCTATCCACAAAGTTGATTCTCTGATCTCCCGAGTTACAAGCCACGAGCTAAACACCACATCAACGGAATCCACGGGAGTAGGGATGCAGGATGAATCCGACCCCGAAAGTGGTGGGAGCAGTGCACAGATTTGTTGAACGACGTGCGCGCCGTTTGCCTGTGGCGGGACTCTCCCGACTCGCGTTGAGAACAGTTTGCCCCGGGGGGTTTGGGAGGACAGGCGAATGATCAATGATGATTTAAGTAAGCGTATGGCCTGATTGAATAGCCACCATAAAAACGAATCGGGGGTAAAATCGCCGCAGACATTTACGGGAATGGAATGAAAATTTCCACACGTCTGTGTGCGATGACTATATATCGACAAATAAAACACACACGTTTTGTAATTCAGTTATTGATAGGTTTTTATTAATCCTTAATTAGGACATATCGTAAATTGTGGACATTAGAAAGTTATCCTTTTTGAAACAGGTGTTCCGAACTCCGTACGATGCAGTTGATAATGTTTGTTGAAGACTGTAGATAATCGGGGTCATCTATGAAAAAAATGTCGATATTGTATGAATATAGCGCGGTAAAATGTTGCGATTCGAATTTGACGAGTGTGACGTTATAAAATACCAGTCGAGTCGCATAACCTCCTGGTTGGCCGATTGGTTTCTAGTTTCTCCTAACCGGCGCAGTGGGATCCCCTCCCGTTTGCGCAGTAGCCCATCATCAGCCATCTTTGTCAAGTGGTAACCTTTGTTGATTTGTGTAATGTGACGCTGTTTTACCTTAAATAATTAGTGTTTGTGATATCGTGATATTTAAGTTACAGTGGTTATATTGATATTGGATTACACATGGACCTACTGTGACAGGTAATGCGCCCCAAATCAACCTCAACAACGTCGATAACTGCTCGAAATTCTTTCCGACGCATACAGGACTGCGGGACAGCTAGGCTCTGCCCGTACGCAAAGTGTCCACGTTCATTTCGCGATCGTTTGACACGATTCGAGCGCTTCAACACCGACGAATAGGCCTTTCATCGAAAGTTCAGAGTCTGTCTGTCGATCAGGGATCTCGCGATGCGATTAAATATTTCTAATATCGTTGCAAAACTGCGTCGAAAGATAAATCGTAACAGTATGCCCAAGATGGCTGCCCGTCGGGCTTCGAGAATGTTGTTCACATGCCTAACTACAGTCGTAATTTCATTGTTAAACACATCCGACATTGTCGCAAGGTCGGTTAGACCGCCTCGACACGGATTATCAACAGTTTCGATTGATAGTCGAGCCTCTAGCCCCTCGAAATTCGCCGAATACGGATCATAGAGTTCTGGTAAGCGACGGGCGGCGGTTGCCCGTCCCGGTCAGGTCGGGCTGCTGCCGCGCGGCAGCTGCACCTTGGGTGAGAGCCTGAGAGGGGCCAAACACCCGGCCTGTCTTACCGGACGGACGGAGAGACAGACAGACGTTCAGCCAGTATTTTATTTTACTTAATAAGCTAAGCGTGCACAGGCCCGCACTTTATTGTCGTTTTACCCACCAGCGTTTGCGCGCCACTCCGAATCCTAGGTCAAGGGTGTTGTTCTACATCCGAGATTTATTCCCATCTCATAAACCAGACTCGTCTTTATTTTTATTTTATTTATTTTTTGTTCTATATAAATCCATTTGATTTTTATCGCTGGGCTTGTATTACGTCATACATCAACGATTTTCGGGAATTTGGGAATTTTTATGCAGGTGTCCGTGTAAACAGTATCACGGTAAGAGAACGTCGGGATTTCGGGGTCGTGACATTTTTCTTTGAAATATAAAAATAGTACGCTACGCTGTGTATTCGTTCGTGTTGGTATTTTGGCGGGAAACTTGACAGTCCGATCAACCGTCGTTCGATAACGATTATTTTCCTTGTTGTTGAATTGATAAATTAATTTTATAAGGAAGTCTGATTATAATTCCGCCTAATAATCCAATCGTTTCCGCTACTATTGCATTCCCCATTGATATAGACGTGCGGTATATTTACTCACGCTTCCTGTTCTATCTTTTCAAAGTATTTTCGAATCATATTCCACGCTTGTTAACCGGACTCAACATCGTGGCTGCGGCCTATTAATATCCACGCTATAATCTAGATTATTTTGACGAAAGTTCAGATTATTAATAAACCCCTCGACAATGAAATACGTAATCGGGATATAACGTTTGGTAGCAAATAAATAAGGAAAGAAAAAAAAACTGTTATTGCGCGTCGGATCGATTAGTCGTTTGTATCTCGGCCCGGATCATAGCTCGTAATCCAACACGGCAGATGCTATAATTTTTTGATTGAGTCACTCACTCACACGGATGTGAATGTAGACAAGATCCAATCTCCTTAATTTACAAAGGTGTTTTTAATGTCCGTTTTCCAAAAAGGTTTAAATCTATGCTCATGTCCATTCCAATTAAATTTCGTCATTCAGATCGTTCGTGGGACTCGTAAACGAGTTATTCAAATTTCGATCATAAAACGCCACACACATGGGCTTCTGCGTCTAACGCCCGATGCGGAAAACTCAACCAATTCCTCTATACTATTGAAATAGTTTATCTTGTCAAAAGTGCGGAAAGTGGCCGATATCCCACGAGCAAGATATCGGCCATTCACACGGGCCGTCACGCTTTTTTTCATTCCTGCGATGTAAAGTTTGATTTTCGAAGTCTGTGTGAGGTGCGGAAAGTAAAGCTTTTCATTTCCAAGCAGTGTGCAAAATAAGTCCCTAGTGTAGGAAGTGAAGCTTTTCATTTCCAATCAGGGCGAAAAGTAAAGCCCTAGTGTGGAAAGTCGAGATTATAATATTCAAGCAGTGCGGAAAATAAAGCCCCGTGCGGGAAGTTTTACTTTCCGCACTAGGGCTTCACTTTCTGCACTGCTCGGAAAAGAGGCACTTTACGTACGCTGCACGGGCTTCGAAAATCGGACTTTCCGTGCCAGATGTAACAAGAAGATAATTCTCTAATATTATTATCGGCCAACGGCGTCGTTGAATCATTATTAGAATCACAGAGCGATCGTTGGATTAATCATCGTCACGGAACTCTCGGTTTAGAAATAGTAAATAATGAGTATAAAAGAAAAAAAAACGAGTTTGGCACTTAATTCCTAAGAGAAAAAAGTAACAAAATGTTGGACGTATATCATGATAGTCATTATTTCTATACACACTCTCACGTATATATATATCCTAATCGATCATATTCCCAATCACGAGTTGAATAGCATCACCTTCGTTATTGATGAAAAAGAATTGAAAAAATAAAAGAATCTTGTATCAGACGTAAGAGTACAATGTTGCATCCAAAGTAATCAGGACTTGTTTTACTTTGCCCGTAGCGTATTTTAGGTAGATGAGCGCGTGTCGTCGAAAATAAGGAAAAAATCAGTGAAACAATAAGAAGTTGGAGGGCGCCGTGGATACGCGGGGTCGTTCGTCGTTCGAGGTGGGACTCGCGCGACAGAATGTGAATGCGATTGAGTGAATGCGGGCCCAGGACTCTCAAGCGGAGTCAAGTGATTCGCGAGGCGGCATTCGCGCCTCAGTACGGCGGATATGGGGGAGCCGGAGTCCGCTGACACGTGGTCGGCGTGGTTCCTTGACGCAATACGAAAGATACGCAGTCAGAAACAGCGACCCAGCGTCGAGCGTATCTGTCACGCTATACGTCAACACCACAACTATCACGAGGAGGAAATCGGCGAGCATCTCGAAGTCGCTGTCAAACGCGGCGATGTTCTCAAAGTATTCAACAAGGGACAATCCTCGTACAAGGATCCGGGTGGTCTACAGTCCCGGCCGCTCAAGGTCTCCAAGTCGACGGACCTCAGCAAGGTCTTCGGAAAGGCGGTAAGGGAGCTCGGCGAACGGGAAGGCTCGACCTTGAAGAACATCGAAAAGTACATCAGGCAGAGTCACACGGTCGAAGAGGACGCCGACGGCGATCTCAGAACGGCTTTGAGATTATCCGCGAAGCGGGCCGTCGATCGGGGCTTCGTCCTGCAGGATGGGAGGCTGTTCAGGCAGCCGGACAGGCCACCGAACACCGGTAAACGGCTGAGCGAATCGGCCGGTCACAATTCCTCCCTCGATTCACCGGTAAAAGTGAGTATAACTGCACTCAACGTTCTTATCATTATCGCGCATTCGTCGACGCAATTAAATTATGTTCAGCTTCAATGTGTATCTGATTGTCGCGGTGTTATTAATTGTACAAATTTGACGATTTACCGCGTATGGTATAATATTACGTAATGATCGTACAATGCAGTAGAGATTCGTGGATATAATTTTCGTTTACTCTACATCTCCGCGGGTATTACGTCACGAGTCCATAGTATACCTGTTATACACAGTTCTGTTAGACTTGCGATCGTCGTGTGTCAGTTCGTATAGCTATTAAACTCTATACACTCAATGCCACAATAGTATATCTTCAACTGCCGTTGCCAAGAGGTAGAGCCTGCTTTCTATCGTAGTTTTATTGCAGGTCGAACATACCGACGAATATAATGTGTGTATAGAAGCTATATGTTATTGTTGCGTTGCATTCAATATGCGAGGAATCAATCGGATTTCATCGAGAGTTTTTAACGATATAAACAGTCTCATCTTTTGCTTCGTTTTTAGTTCAGAATTCTCAAAGCGATAACAAACCGCGGTGATATTATAATACAGGGTGACCTGGAAAACCTGGAATTGCGTCATGGAAAGATTATTTCAATATTCAAAAGTCAACTTTTTCTTTCGATTTGAATGAAATTCATGGATAATCTGAGAATCCATACACTTTGGAATAACTAGAAAATCGAAACTGCTGAATATCATTTTGCAAGAATGAAAATGACTTGCACACATTTTTACGAACAGATATCTCTTTGAGTCTGATGTGCCAAGAATAGAATCTGTAGACAATCCGATTTCAGATTTTCAGAATTCAAACTGTTGAGAAAAAAATGCCTTTATCAATTATTGAACACAATAGTTTGATCGACTATTTTCTAAAAAAAAAAAGATTGTTTTTCTATGTCCATACGTCAATTTTCGTGATCACTCGAGGCATAATAAGTTTATGGGACAGTTATCGGTTCGTTTGAAACATGCTCTTTTATGAACAGTTTGATACCAGAAAATCTAGAATCTGACCACTCGTAGAATTTACTTATTGCACAATAGACGTGGAAAACATTTAGAGACCTGAAAAATAATATTCGGGAATTTTACATGTCTCGAAATTTCAAGGTGCATGTACCCCTTGAGTGGAGAAAATTTCATGAAAAAACTGCGTTTCAAGTCATGGAAAAGCAGGAAATTTCATGGAATTTTGTTTCCAGAAATTTGTGGCCGTACAGTAGGTAGTAGGTAGAGGAGGTTCGCTCGGTTGTAAGTCAGCTAGCTTGCGATACGGACAGTGATCACCCCAGTGGCAGAAGTGGCTCTTGCACCTTCCGTTAGCCGCGTCTTTTGATCTTATCATTGGGTTCTTTTGAGTGTAGAGGGAAGCGATACAGGGATAATTCTTTCTTTTTATCCTTACTTTAGTTATAATTTATATTCTCGCCGTGGGGAATAGCGGCTGAAAGGAAATAAAAAATTTGCTGTAGCAGAGCTTCACGGTTTTCTCAGTTCGTTCGTATGCTCAGACAGGCATGACGGGCTACCAAATTGACCGGATTATGTATGCGGGCTGTGTCTAGGGTTATACACGCGTGTAACGCGACCTGCGAGTGTCTACGGACTGGTGTAGGTACTCGCGATGTAAGCACTTGGGATATACGTACTCATTGCATTCAGGTTAAACGCCCGAGTCTCCTTGTAAATTGTAATTCTCGTAGCAGTTCGCCGCTGCCAACTACTGACGCTGGTTGCTTGTTGCAAGGGAATTGAATAATTTGGACTATAATTTTTTTTCGACGAATTACGGATAATTGGACAGCTTATTATTTTGTCTTCTTCAACTTCTTAGTCTTGAAAGTTTAGTTCTACAACTCTGCTTTCTGTATACTTCGAGATATTTAATAACGAAATTTCTCAGAATTGTATACATAAATATCTTGGCGGATGTGTAAACATTTTTTTCTTCACTTGATTAAAAAATTATGGATCGTTGGTTCATAAAACCACAAATTACGTTATTTTTTTTAATTTTTTGCTTCTTATTATTATAAAAACGTTCTTTTTTCTGCTTCTTCTTATCTTGTCTTTTATAACTTTGTTGACAATTAATTATCATGATTATTATTATTATTGATATGCCTACGTAATAGAAGACATAGTTTTAAAATTGTCGTTGAATATGTATTATCTTTTTTCGCAAATTTTTGCACAGAGCGCTGTTTAATGTCAGATCTTGGATTGAATGAATAATACGCGTTTAGTACTGTTACTAAATAGTATGTACGACTACTGTGTACGTATGTACGTACCTCGTGATCGATTACCATCTGTTTATTACGCGCCATAGGTATATAACACATCGCGCGCAATAGTTCGCGCCAATTACTCAATTACTATAGCATCTCAACCATTTGTTTCGTACCCTAAAAATACTACAATTCTCGACAATCCCCACCTAATCAAATCGCCTTTAAAAAAAAAAGAAAAAAAAAAAAACGATCTTGACCAAAATTTCAGGAAACATTGTGTTCCACTATGATTTGGAAAGAAAAGGAATATATGTTGATCGTGAACGATATTTAATTTCTACGAAGAACTGTTTCAGTCAGATATTTCCGGTGTCGGTATAGTTAAACGCTCGATCCTCGTTTCTCTCTTCTCTTTTTTTCTTGTTTTTCACGAGTGTGTCGACTCTAGTCACACACCGAGTCACGCCGACTGCCCACGCCTCGATGGGCCGGGGGTATCTCGGCCGACTTCCGGCCACCTCATTTGCATATCGTTCTCTTTATTGATCCGTGCACTTGCGGACATAACGACAATGGTTTTTTTTTTTTTTTAACTTTATTATTTAGCCCTGTTACACGCGGTGTGTCACACTAAGCGACACGGTAGCGGGGCAACGACGACGCAAGCAAACCCTGAGGCAGCTCGCGGCTTCCGACGTCCACCTCAATTCATTGCGAAATTTATTATCCTTAGTTTCTTCAGTTTCACATCCCCTGCGAGGACGGATTATCGTCGTTATATCGAAATCTTGTGAAATCAAAACGCGATCGATGTCTAAACTATTTCGAATATTTATTAACCGACTTAAAAAAAAAAAGAGTAGGTTCTCAATTCGGTTGTATATTTTTTTTATGCTTGTTACCGCAGAACTCCGTTATTTATGAACCGATTTGGAAAATTCTTTTTTTATTCTAAAGAGTATACTTTCAGATTGGTCCCATATAAATTTCATCAAAATCGGTTGAGTAGTTTGGTTTTGAAGTCGGTTTTTTTGTCACTCGTGACGCTTGTAAGCTCACATCCCCGTCGCGCGAGCATAAATTAAGTCACTGTAAAAGGTCGCACGCACGTATGCACATGGGGAAAGTGCGTGCGCGTTCTTTTGGCCTCGCTGATTGCCAGACTCGATACCGCATGTTTCTACTTATTTGTTACTCGTTTTGTTTCTGTTTTGTTCGATATAAAACTCGATAGCTCAATATAGAAGATTGTTAGCATCAAACGAAGCAACAAGTCGTTAGATTCGGATACTCGGAACGATGAATCACTGAAATATAGTTAAAAAATGTCCGTCTATCTCGTTTAGGTAATCCTTTTTGTTCGGTTTAATCTTATTTTAGAAAGTTCATTTTTTTTAGTAATTCATTTTCTTCCGTGAATTGAATGGATAATATGCTCGCCATACCCGCTCGACTTTCTATGATAAATTAATAAGACGTCTTAATAATGTAGCAGAATTACTCGAATTATAAATCTGCCTCTTTAGGTACATACATATCGATGCTTAAAATACTTGGTCAAGTGAAAGCTGCAGTATATAGGAAACTAGAATCTGTTACTAAAAATAGGTAGAAGTAAACATTTACTGCCAATTATCGCGTCGGTTTGAAAATTAGATATCCGTGCCTTTTATTTTTATTTTATTTTTATTTCTTTATTTTAATTATACTTCCGCAATTATTGAAGCCGATATTGAATAATCGAACGTTTGAATCCATGGAGTAATGGAGTATTTCTTTCCTGTATCACTAACATACACGAATTAATTGTCATACGTAATAAAATTCAGTAACGTTACTGAATGAATGGGACTGAACGAGATGCCGCAAAGATGAGATGCTCACAGTATAGTTATCGTATACACATGTGTAAAACTGATAAGATAGAACCAACCATCAAAGCCAGCTGTGCGTAGTGCTTTAGACTGTCAAACGTGACAGTAACAGATCTAGGGTCTCCGGACCCCTACTTCCCATCCAATTAAACAAATTCGTTTAAAAACTTGACGTTTCTTGTGCCAGCTGTTATTTTACTTCGTCAGTGTTTGTACTCATTGTCCATTACTATTGTATCACACGCAGCCTTTGGACAGACGCAAATGCTTCTTAAAATTCATGATCCCGATTCGCGATTGAAGGATATCGACGCTCGCGAGACTACAATTCCCAGACATGAAATATACTCTTTATCATATTTCCGAATGAGCGCTACATCGTTGAATAGATACGGAGAAAAGATAGACACAACAACGCTACATGAATGAAACTTGAATTGCTTATAGCCAGAATTTGATCTACTTGAAGAAATTTTCAACTTTCTTTCTCCACAGAAAGTGAAATTTGAAACGTGTATTAATTGTTGCTGTTTATTATGTTCTATAGCCTCCCGCACCCCTGCCGATATGTAAAGAGTGTCTGGGTACAACGACGGCTGGAAGTAACAACAACAGCAAGCGTAACGCCGCGGAGAAATTGAGCAGATGTAGTATATGCGGTGCGGCGCTTCACAACTCTTGTGCCCCCTCGGAACTGTCGATACTTATAGACCGAGGCACGACGTGGTGCTGCGACGATTGTTCTCCTACATGCGCTGGCTGCAAATTGGAACAAGAGTCTCAGAACTACTTAGTCAAGTGCGCCGGATGCGTAAAGTGCTATCACCCAACGTGTCTTGACCCTGCGATGGATAAAAAAAATAAAACACCCTGGAGGTGTCGACATTGTCAAACTGCACACGCGCCAAACACACCAAAGGAAGATAGTAAAAAACATAAATCACAGGACACCTCTACGCCTGGATCTGGGACTCCCACCAGCACCAGGAAAAAACTCAGCAAAATTCGTGAGAATAGAAAGTAGGTTTTATTCAATAATCACTAACTTAAACTGAGACGGACGTTAATTTTGCGACGATGTTGGAGGAGTTTAGTGCTTGAATGATGGATGCCGACGAAAATAAATCAATTCCTCGTACTAATGTGTCAAGTATTTGGTTTAATTACAGATTAGAAGTGTCGAGGAAGAGCTTGGCAGGTGCGACTCCGGCAAAGAAGAGCACTGCGACCGCGGCTATGGTGGAGAGTTGTTCGGACGGTAATGCGGGTGTTGTCTCTCCCTGTCAACCAAACCAAAATCCTTCTCCATTACCACAACCCCCCACCCCACTCGCAGGCCAGGGTAGGCTGCTAGAAGAAAAGAACGACAGGATCTCTAAAGAGAAGCAAAAGTTCTTTAGATCGAGCGCGTTCAACGCGGATCACAATAAACTGAAGCGGGTGGGGGGCGGTGATAAGTCTAGGTCCTCTCAAAGTCTAAGTCCTAAATCGTCTCAGAGCAACGTCACCCCAAAAAAAGTAACGCCCAATAGAAGGGTGCCACCGGTGTCTAGCAGCAGCGGCAGCGAGGTTAGCGAAAGCGATAGTTCCGACGATACGGATAGCTCCGACGACCAGGATAACGAAGATGCGGAAGGTAGCTCGAGCAGTTCGAGTGAATCCAGTGACTCTTCTTCGTCCGAAGACGAGGAGGAAGAACGGGAGGAACCGCAGAAATCGTCCGGACCTTTCTCTTGCGATCTGAACGAAGATAAACCTTGGGGCTTTGCTGCAGCTGCTGCTAAACTTAACGTGGAATCGCCGTTTTTTAGCAACATAACAAACACCTTTGGTGCCTCGTTGCCTAAACTAGATTTGAGTAGTAAGCCTACTTTCGGACTTAACATACAACCGGCAGCAAGTCCTTCGGACAGTAAAAAGAAGCAGAAAATCACGCATGATAACAACTCGAGTTTTGCTACAGACAATAAAATCAAACCGGGTGTAGGGCAGTTGAAGGGATTGTTCGACGGACTTAGTCACTTCTTTTCAGCTCCTACGAATAGTAGGGCGAGATCGGGTGCGCAGGCTCCGAACTACGCGCCTGATAGAAGAAAAAGACCCGGACCGGAGGAGAAAAACGGTTCAATTTCTAGTGTTAAAACTATGAAAATGGCTAAAGGAAGCCAGAAATGTAAACAAGAAGATGTGATAACCGCTAGTGTGGGAAAAAGTGAAAAGAAAAAGACTGAGGATGCGACGGAAATTTTGAGAGTACCTAGACCAGGTATATTCACACCTTCCGACGAATGCTTCCTTCCATCGGACTCTCAAGATTCGCAAGATTTGCAAAAGCAACCTGCTAAAATGACACCCTCGAATTTAGTGAAAACTGCAGTCAATAGCAAACGGCACGAACAGGATAGAAAAAAACTCGTTAAAGGTCTCGACGAATCACGATACCTAAAATATGGAAGCATGGTATCACCCTGTTCGTCACCTTCGAGTATAAAAAAGAGCGAGCAGCACTCGCGAAAGAAACAACTTATCACGGAGGCCACCCAGACTCGCCACCCTGAGCCCGCTATCCTGAAAAATTCCAACGGCAGCAATCCTGGCCCTAAATCCAATCCAAAACCCAACCCTCGAGCCTGTACTAGCGCCACCACCACCAACACCACCACGACACCCCGCGCGACACCCTGCTCCACCAAGAAGGGTAAGAGTCTACCCCGCCCATTCACGATCCGAACCTGAAAAATGCACCCATTCGCGAAATTCCCTTAATCTAATCCTCGCTCACCACCGTGGATGTGTTGGCGGTGTGGTGTGGTGTGATGTGTGTGTGTGTGTGTGTGATTATTCTCTTTAGGATAACGTGATTGTTCTTATAGGGTTTGAATTGTATGATTCTTCAAATTTTAGAAAATAATCTACCTAACGATACAAAGAATATAATATGGTAACAACAGCTCAGTTATTTTCTCGTAATTGTTATTAACGTTTATAGTACATGTAGCAACGTTGTTTACATCAATTGAACAATCATGTTTCTTCAAACGCTTAATAATCCACGGTGTAAAACGACTAGAGATATAAAAAAACCCAACAGATAATGCATCAATATTCCAGCAGATAGATAAATAACGTCGGATTCAAATTTATTAATAAGCTCGATATATTTCCCACTGAATCTACTCGTTTTACATCGTGAAAAGGAATCCACAATTATTCTGCATGTTATTCTAACATTTGTTGGCACTCTGGTTTTCTATTCATTAATTACTGTGTCTAGTAGAAAAGTGTAGCATGTGATTTATTGCTTTAGCTGTGATAGCATTCGGCTCAACCTAAGAACTTTTTTGGCAACATCGAGTAAAATCTGTTTCTCTATCGATTTGATCTTATTATTTTGTTTTTTACAAAAGAAAGGACAACGTCGGTTTGAAATTTAATTAATGTGGTTTGGAGAAGTCCATCGCCTTAATCGAAAAAGTTTGTTGCAGTTGACGAGCCATCTTTCCTGGTGTATACAAAAAAAAAATGAATAAACTTCCTCTCCCATCCTGGATAACAAAGCAATAAAATAATCCTACGTCCGAATAAAAGGCACTGGGTGGCAGCTCACTCATTAATACCAACATCACACATTCTTCATCAACGGGGCCTACTACCTGCGGTTGTTTATATCTGCCAGGCATAATTTACCACCGTTCCTCAGTATTATCCCATCGCTCATTACCAAACCTTACCCCCATTGTGTATACTCAACACTTTGCCAACACATTCCACTCTCCCAAAGCTTTAGCTTTGTTACTCACAATTAACAAACATTCTTATTTTACGATATTAATTATTTGCACCCGTTCATTGAGCTTATATTTTTTACATATTAGTAACACTATTTTTATTTTAATTTTTTAATTTCATGAATGATGTGTTTATTACGTAAGATGTCGCACATTTTCAATCTTCGAGTCGATTCATCGGTTCTTTAAAGAATATATCTGAATCTTGCTACTTGAAACAATTCTATTGCTCCTATTTCATAGTTTTCAGTCGTTGAATAACGTCTTCAAAATGAGATTTATAGAGTCAATTCGAAATGACAAATTGTTTAACTTCGAGAAGCAACTGCTTGGAAGTTATCACATGAAGTAATAAATTGCACAGTATACAGCATGACAAATGGCTTAAAAAAATGTTCAAATTTTTCTTTTTCCTCGAAATATTCGGCTTATTTTGAACGAATTCATTTATTTTTTGCAGACGAACCTATCACAATCCAGACACTACCCCCAGGCGTTACACAGAAAGATGTGGATCTGTTTAAAGAGGCTAGAGAACGAGCCAATGGTCTTACCGTGGCGTCCGACGAAGGTACCGACTCTTCGGTCAGTCCTGGTGGCACTGGACCCGGCGCAGATAGCAGAAATCCCGCTGCGATCGTGTTCGGTAGATACGAAGTAGAGACGTGGTACTCCAGTCCGTTTCCCCAAGAATACGCGAGATTACCTAAGCTATTCTTTTGCGAATTTTGTCTCAAGTACACCAAGAGCCGAGCCGTGCTCGATAGGCATATGGATAAATGCCAATGGAGACATCCACCCGCTACAGAAATCTACCGGTGTAATGGTTTATCTGTGTTCGAGGTGAGTCTAAATTTGTTCGTAAACTAGATACAACACGCCCATTGTGGGATGAGTTGAGAGATATTTTTCTTTCATGAACAGAATGATAATGAATCATCTTGCGATGTTTTTGTTCCAGATTGACGGCAACGTGAACAAGATTTACTGTCAGAATTTGTGTCTGCTGGCCAAGCTGTTCCTCGATCACAAAACTCTCTACTACGACGTGGAACCCTTCTTATTTTACGCGGTGACAAAAAACGACAAATACGGTTGTCATTTAGTCGGATATTTCAGCAAAGAAAAACATTGTCCTGCGCAAAGGTACAATGTTTCGTGCATAATGACTCTGCCCCAGTACCAGAGACAGGGATTCGGACGATTCCTCATAGAGTTTAGTTATCTTTTATCAAAAGTAGAAGGGATTCCGGGCACCCCTGAAAAACCTTTGTCTGATCTCGGCCGAGTTTCCTATCACTCTTTCTGGAAAAGCGTTGTTCTCGAATATCTAGACGCCCACAGAAACGATAAGGATATAAAGTTGGGTGATATTACTAAAGAAACTGGAGTATCCGCTCACGACATCGCCATGGCTATGCAACTGCTTGGTTTCATCAGATCGGTTAATACGACTAAAGAGGATAAACCGAAGGTAGCGATAGTTGTTGATTGGCGTAAAGTCGACGTTCACATGGCAAAGGTCCGCAAGAGTTCGCGAATAAGTTTGGATCCGGAGTGCTTGAGGTGGATTCCATTGCTCAGTCAAATTCCTAATCCATACCAAAGTCCCGAGGATGGTGGTGAGACTGGTTCAGAAGGTTCGCCGATCCTTGAGCCTAAACCCATACCGACAATTGTGGAAAAAATACAGAGGGTGAAAATCAAGAAGAAACCACGGGGTAGAAGATCGGGACACAGAAAAGCGTCGCCTATAAAGCCCAAGTCTCCGCACAAGTCGATTCACCATAAAGAGAAAGAAAAAGACAAGGCGGTTGTGAAAGAGAATCGGAAGGTTACCGTAGAGGTTGAAGAATCGAAGAATAACATGGAGGTTGATAGTAAAGAAATCCCGGTGACACCAAAAAATACAAAAGTTGCTGCTGCGGCGAAGAATACCCCCGTCACAGCCACTCCTAAGGCTACTCCGATGTCGACGTCGAGGAGAAGAATCAGAGCTCCGAAAAATCTCGTAGTCGAAACGCCAGTTTCAACTACTACCCCTTCGAGAAAACGAAAACATTCCGAAAAGACTGAACCAGAAGAAAAAGAAGAGAAGCTCGAAAGCAGTAGAAAACGTACTCGGGAATCTATCAGGGAAAAAGAAAAAGAAAAGGAGAAGGAAAAAGAAAAGGAGAAGGAACAGAAGAAAGAGAAGGAAAAGGAAAAGGAAAGAGAAAGGGATAAAGCAAAGGATGTGGAAAAAGAAGTCGCAGCAACTGAGAAGGTAATCGAAGCTCCGAAAAGCCCTCCCAAAGCCACGAGTCCACCTTCCCCAGTGCCCACGCCAAAGCCTTCGAAGAAACAGAGCAAATTGGACGATATTTTGTTGAAAGTAACTAGTAGGCAAACAAAAAATCTTCAAGCGAAGCAAGCGAGAGAGAAGAAAGCGCTTGAAGATGCCCAGTGTAATGGCAAGGAAGAAGTTAAGGAGTCGAAATGTTCGCCTATGTCGAGGCGCAGCAGAGCTAAAGCTGCAGTAGCTGAAAGTCTGAAAATGCCAGAACTAACGCCTGAAGCACCTACCAAGGGCAGGATGGAAAGTCCCGTGGTCCCACCGCCTTCGTTATCTCCTCCGCCCGACGAGGTACAAACCAAAGCACCCGCCAAGCAGATGACCATTCCCGAGATGTTCCCGTCAAGGCCGAGCAGTGTGAAGGATGATAAAACCGATCAGATTGAAACGCCAACAGCTACGGACCAGAATGAGAGCGAGGTGCCGACTGGAAGCCCAGGCGAATACGAAGGGGGCGATGAGGACGAGGGAGAGGAAGAAGAACCTCCGCCGAGGCCAAAGTCTATTCCGCAGCAACCACCTTTAACGCCGCCTAGTCCTGTGAAAGAGAAGGTGGAAAAAATAGAAAAACCGGAGAAACCTGTTGAGAAGGAAAGTGTGAAGGAGAAGGTGATTAAGGAGAAAGAAAAACCGAGTCCAAGAAAGAGTGAAGCAGATCGTTCCGCTGTTGAAGAATCGAATGAAGCTTCTACAGAGTTTATAAAGAATTCCGAACCGGTCACTAAGATTCCAGAGGTCACTGCTGCAGCCCAAACTCCTTCGCCGATCAAGGAGAAAGTTCCGGAAAAGGTGGAAAAGATAGACCAAGAACAATCTATTCCTCAACAGCATAATATGTGGGAAAAACCTAAAGAGTTTAAAGATAGTCTGGCACACTGCAAGCCAGATACTCCTATTCCTTTAGAGAAGAAGGAAATTTCTGTTAGTAATGTACCAGTCGTTATGGAAACAGAGCCACCCACGCCTCAGGAAAAAATCGTGCCAGTTATGGAACAGGATACGACACATGTACAAATGCATCCAGAAGAAAAACAGCATTCTCCAGAAAGCGGGAAGACCACTCCACACTTGGATAACCCAGGATCTGTGAAAAGAACACCACCTTCTCAACCCGATTTACCATCAATGGGTGTCTATACCCCAGATTCTACGACAAACTCTGTACATTCGTTACATTACGGACAATGTGACTTGGACGTCAGTCAACTTGGATTAGAATCTCCTACGTCGATAGCTAGCGATTTAGCGTCACAAAACAGTGTGGAAAGACCTCCCAGTGCGGTGCCATCTATGCCTCCTTCCGCTCCAGCCGTTATTTCCGCACCTTTGCAGATCACAGCACCTCCAGTTTCGGTCAATATCCCACCGCAAGTCCAGTACTCTGATTGCTCGATGCCACAACACACTCCACCTGCGCATGTGGCGATTCATCCTATGCATCAACCTCATACACCCCAGCCTTTACAACAGCCAAGGACGCCTCAGTCTCATTCTTCGCAAAATATGGGACCGACGCACAGTCCTCAACCAATCCCTCAGAGCCACACTCCGCAACCTCATTCACAATCACACACAACTCAGCCTTTGTCTCAATCACATACGTCGCAAAATATACCCATACAAAGCCCTCAACCTATGCCGCAGAGTCATACGCCGCAACCGCTACCCATACCTCAGTCTCATACGCCGCAACCGATGCAGTTGTCTCTGGGACAAAATCAGAGCATGTCGCACAGCCAATCGCAACAACAGCAACAGCAGTCGGCCCATCAACAACAACCCCAGACGCATAGTAGCAAGAGAGCGAGTGGATCTCAAACGCATAGATCGAGGTCGACCCAACAGAGGTCTCATAGGGCGACACCGCCAACTTCTCACACTCAGAGTTCCCAGCATCCTTCGTCTCACATTAGTCATAATACCATAGCACATACTCATGGATCACATTTACCACCGCAGTATCAGCAGCCTTCTATGTCAGTGCCGTCGATGTCTCATCCCCACACACATACACATGCGGCGCATTCTCATAACATGGCTGTCATTTCTCAAGGAAATTATATGGCGGTAGCCACGCAAGGGTTTCCTAGCCAGAATACATACGTTCTTCAACATCGCGGCGGTAGATCCGTTGCTCCGACACCTTGTACTACTGCAACGAATTTTTATATTCAGACTAGCAGTATGCCGCATTCGCACACTCCCGCTCCGTCGGCGCTAACAGGGTCGGGTCATCAGACGACCAACTCCTGCAGTCTGGCAAAGCTGCAACAGTTGACCAACGGCTTGGAAATGATTCCACCTACACCTCCGCCCGCTATGAACTTGACACCACCCCCGCCTATACCTCATACTATGACACCTCCACAAACGTCGAGACAACTCCCTACCCCGCCTCAAGTACCGCTAGGGTATACTAAGAATTATTATAATGTAAATAGCGCGCCACCCGGTACTCCCGGACCTTCGAGCAGATCTGCGTCGAGACCTTCAGCTAACACAAACATGGCATCTTTGAGCCAACCATATGGGAGCGAAAGTCTTTATCGACAACCGTTAAACCCAAGCGGAGGTTGTCCACAAATGCAAAGCGCTTCGCGAGTTAGTCCCAATGTTTCATTGGACCCTAGTTTAATGGCAGCAGCTCAGTATGGGTACAGAGTAACTCAACCAACGAGTGGGTACATGAACCAGGCAGCACCGCTCGGCGGGTTCATGAATCAGGCGAGTCAGTTGCCAGTGGGCGTTGTCAACGTACCTGCTCCGTATTCTCAAGATCCGCACCAGCAAAACCCGGCGGCCGTGTACACGACGTATCACGGCTATATAAACGGGGGCCTTATGCAACCCCTCAACGGCACAATGAGACGCTAGCCTTAGTTTTAACTTACAGAGATCGTTGCAATTTATTCGCTGTGAGATACTCCGAGTGAGTTCGTCAAATCAGATCAAGGAAAAACTGAAATCTGAGGGCAAACCATGTCTGGTAATTTTGTGGATGAACTTTGAATGTTGTATGAGAATAGCCGAGGGAGACCCCAAAACAAAGTAAATACCTATTTTTAGTAGGGCATTTTTTCTCAAGGTGTTACGTTTGTGTATCATAATATTTATATATAAATAATTATGAATAATATTCTGTTTGATATTATCGATTGTTGAGCATTGTTGTTTACGTTTCGGGGGCACGCTGTACTTTATGTATCATAAACTACTTATTACTATTAATACCATAAAACACGAATTAGACACACATATTAATTATACATATTTTATTCTTAAATCACAAAACACGTTCGCTCACAACCGCTATTGTACATGTAACTATTATTACCTAGTATCGCGATGGCACACTAGTTCCGAAAGGATTGTGACTGTATAGTTTGGGCTATTCTGCAAAATTGTCAAAAAAGAAAAAAAATAATGAAATAAAAATAATAATAAACCTGGTGTGGAAATTATTTTTTGTATTATCGTGGAAAAGTATATTTCATATTTTGAACATTTAAATGTGTGGTGCTTTGTCCATGTCTTTTTAAATTTATAAATATTATTGCCATTTTGATAATTTGCAGAACAGCTCGACAAATATATATTTATAATATAAATATTATCAAGTTAATTTTTTCAGACAACGGACGGCGAATGAAAATCGCTAGTGTTAGTGTAACTCTTAAGTAATAAGCTCTTTAAAATATAGTGTAAAGATACATCAATATTTATTGTACATAGATATAAAAAAAAAGTACTAACAAATAAAACTAAAATCGTAAATAGTTTACACAGAGTATTTCATTTATTGTTTGTTGAACAAAAAATTACCTAATCGTGTAATCGAATTCTTTCAACGTTTATCAATACATGAATTATCAAGCATTATATGAACGCTCTTCGTATATAAGAAGTCTAGAAGAATACAGAATCCAGGTATTCTTTCGGTAATAATGAGGAGGGTACACATGAAGTAATCAATTTCACAAGGTATATTTGACGCAAAATATATCGGAACATATGTGTTTTATCTATACTTTGGGCATCTTCGTTTATGTCTTTTGGCTTCTCGTCGCTTCCTCTCAACTTGTGCCAGTGTGATATATTTTTTTCTTTGAGTAACCGACATTTGACACCACAATTTTCCAGCCTTTCGTGCAACTTCGGTTATTGGTTTCTCAGGTCTTTTTCTTTGCATCCGCAGATAGAAGAGAATAAAAGGGTTCGTCGATCGTGCGAGAATAGTATGCTTTTTATTCTTTGAACATCTACGACCACGATTTTTCGACGTGTTCTCATCTGTCCTAAAAACAGATTCTGTAAAGGACGTCTTTGCTTACCGACAAACTTTCCACCTTACCCATGTAAACCCTTTTTATCCGTCTTACACGGTGTGGACGAATTACAACCCATTTTTCTTCTAATCGTTTCAAAGAGATTGATTTTACTGGAAAATTTTCGCACGCCTGATCACAATAATTTAAAATATACCGAAATGCAATTCTGACATTTTTATGAAAAACGATTTTCTCTTTTCTATTTTAACAAATGGTGAAACATTTGTTATTTGGTTTCTATGTGAGCAAAATAGGTATAATCAGCATCTCCTTTCGAGTAGTCCCTCAGGATTGTGTTTTTTTTAAATAGAAATATTACAATCGATGTTGGGTAAAAAAAAAATCAAAATACAATAACAAAAGTTGATATAACAATCAATGCGATTATATTTCACACAAAAATATCAGCTATTACATCACAGTGTCTTCACTAAATTTGGTAACAAATATTTTTATACGCTTATCGGTACATACTTGAAGAAACTAAAATTATAATTCATAAATACTAATACCAATGCTAGTAAATTACTAATTTCACAATATCAATATACTATAGTTGATTGGATTACCCTGAAAAATTCTTACAGCTCTTATTCGTTGCTTATAAATTATCTAGACGATATAGAGGAACAAATTTTCTTCAATATCACTGAAAAATATCCAATAATATTTTTCGTTATCAAAAAGTGGGAACTAAGACTGTAAACTTGTTATCAAAAACCGTCCTAGTTACAATCGATCAACGAATCATCAATTGAATTAATTCTCGAAAGCTAAAAATAGTCGTGAACAGTCTCTCATGTGTTTCTCTTGGATTCTTTATACTTGTTGCTCTTCTTGTCCCCGCAATAGCAAGCATTCTTCTGAGCGTCCAGATAGCTCTTGCACCCAAGTGTTGTGGTGCCTGAGAAGCACAGCTTCGCCGCAGTCCTGCAAGCTTTAACGACCTTCAAGCTACTAGATTCATAACTATCGCAGTACTTGTAGAGACAGCGTTTAAATTCCAGATCACATTTCTCTTTGTCAGAGTTACAAGTGTCGTAGCAAATATCATGCGCGTCGCAGCATCGTGTGATGTCAGGGGTTGCCAGAAATTCCTGAATTTGCTGGAATTAAATTCAAGTCACACGTTCTTACAGTGTCATATGACTATTTATATTCAATAACAAAGTCTAATTGAAGCTGCAAAAGTCAATCGAACACAAGCTCATTCAAGTCTCTGACCTCTAGTCCCATTGCACCACATCCGTTGCTTTGTGGTTTGTGGGTCCGATCCGGCCTTGGCGTTATTCCTGTAAACATGCTATGCGTGAAAAACGAGGAATATTCCTTCTCGTCGCAATTTGTCTATCATAGGAATTGGAATCGTGCATTCGTGTTAATGTTTGAGGTTAGAATCTTCGGACCAAATTTAAAACAGCCGTTTTAGCTTGAAATCGTTTGTGATAAAATTTTACGAACCTCCCGGACACGTGAAGACGCACGTGTCTTCCGCCGCGGCATCGATGACATCGTGAACGATCTTAAATTTTCTCGCAACTGTGAGAGCGTCTTGAAAAAAGTCACCGAATACTGCTTCAGCGGTCAAAATCGCGTCGCGAAGATTTCCTAATAAATCAGCCCCATATCCAGACCAGGCATAGGTCAGAAAAGTCAGGAAGTATATTAAGATTTTTCTGTACTTTGAAAAACGCATTTTCTTGTATTTATTTTTTTTCCCTGTTGGTTCTGTCTTAGGAATGTACCTTGGACTGACCACAACTGGAGACTAACAATTTCCCCTATTTATACAGATGTGTCTTCTATGAGATATTTTTAGATGGCCTGATGCAGCAGTTCAAACTTCAGAAATTATTTGTTATATCCACATTCGTGCCACCAATGAATCTACCGCCACGTGTTCTCGAACTATTGGTTGAGTCATTACTTTGAAAATAGTCCCTTTTTTCTTATCATCAACTCAATTGTCGCCCTTTCAGCCGTTATTAGCGCCAAATATGACGTCCATTCGGTCATTTTCATGATATTTCCAATACCGAATCAGATTCACTATCTTTCATGACCGAAAATAATGCTTTTAATCTTAAAATATCTTACTGTTAGCCCACGGGATTAAATCCTAAAAAATAGATCCGTAGCGGAATTCTACGTGCGATTCCGAACAGATAAATGCAAAAATATTTGAGTTTCACGGAAAAATGAAGAGATCACGAAATTACTTATCATGATTTTCTACGAAATCATACCACTTCTTCATTTTTGCGTGAAACTGAAATATTCGTGCATGTATTTATTCGGAATCGCATGTAGAATTCCGCTACGAATCTATTTTTTGGGATGCTAAGATATTGTGCGATACTGAGTGTCGATAAAAATCGAGTACAGCACCCGAGTCATGATGCAACAGATAACTTTCTCTATCTATGTTACACAAAGAGAGTAAAAAAAAAGTAGATATAACGAAGCAAAGTATCAATGACTGATATTGACGATTTCGGTCAGCCCTATGGGAATTAGAGGACGAATAAATGAGACTAGTCGAATATCGTAGAGGACAGTATCATGTCATTTATAGGGCTTTACACAATGATTGGAATAGAATAAAATTTGAGTCATCACAACACCAGAATTAAACCATTTATACAGAGAGAAATTGAAATTTATAATCCAAATTAATTGTAACGTTGGAGTTAAAGCTTCTTTACAAGCTCTCCAGTCTCGAACAATTTCTTAACGTCGCTACCTCCTCCCAGGCATTCTCCTTTAACAAAAACTCTCGGGACTGTTCTGGCGCCTGTAATCTCGCCGAGGACCGTCTGAATGTCGTCCGCGTCGTCGCGAGAGTCCAGCTCAATCGCCGTGTACTTTTGTTTCAGCTTGTCGAACACCTGTGGTATGAAATGTTTCGTGAAATTGAGAGTCTTGAGAATATTTCACGAAATTTAGAATAATTAATCCCGATTTCCTCACCTCCTTCGCCATTTTGCAGTAAGGGCAGTAAGTCTTTGAGAAAATCACGACTCCGTCGGAGGCGATGAGCTCGTCGACGAGTTCGCGTGTGGCAGGCATGACTTCAGATTTACTGGAACCTAAACCCATTGCATTCAACTAGAGAAATTTACTCGTCAACGTTTAACAACAGCTGATATCGATAACAGATATTCAATGCTAGTTTGAGGGAATTTTAATCCACCTGAATCGTCGTCGTCTATCTCGTCATAGTTATAATCTGGGCTTTCAAAATCGTCTGTTTCGAGGTCACCCATTTTAGAGGGCACAGAATTTTCAGAAAACGTGAAAATTATGTTCTTCAGAGTCTCTCGCAACGAGGTATACATGAAAAATGATGTGATTGATTTGAGGTTCGAAATACCGGCGGATGAATGTCAAATTTGTGAATCAAGTTGAACAAGTCACGATCACGAATGACAGATCGCAAACGGATTTCGCGTTTCTTTTGTCACGCGAAGCATATCAGTGCTCGAAAGCCGACAATATTCAAAACCTTATCGCAACAATGATAGTGATGTACGGATATTTTCAGAGACGATATTTGTTCAGTATAATTCAATCCTCACCTATCAAGCCTCTGAATATACCTCGTAGAATCTTGACGGCGTGAAGGCTACAGGATATCTGTTTCAATGAACGAGTCAAGCTAACTCGTAACTGGGGCGTGTGCAGAAGCGTGAACAGTCTCTTGCGCACTCGACAAATTTCGCGATAAATTTTTAATAAAAAAAACGTTCCTAGTATCTGCTAACGATAATTGTACGCATTGGGAAAAAAACCCGCTTCTATTGTGGTCGTACCACTGATATATACAGTATACTCGGCATGCTAGCGAGTTGACCCCGATTGAACGAGCTTATCGCCGCCATCTTTGTAGTCTAAATCGACATTGACGCGCGGGAGATTCAAAAAGTGTTCAACTCAGAACGATTGTAAGATAATTTTAGCCCATAACTAGATAATTAAGCAATTGACTACATAGAAAAACTGTTCTCCCGCAATTTTTAGGGCAGACCGCTTTGCATATCCCACATATCCCCATCTTTTAGTAAACAAATGACGTCACGGTCCGATTGGACTACAAAGATGGCGGCTGTATCGAGTGACTACATACCTACATACCGTGAGTTTCTCGCTATGCGGGCCACTCGGTGCACCTAAAGCAGGCAACCGTACGTACGTCCCATAAGAATTAGCACGTGCCGTACGTCCGGTTGCCTGTTTTCAGGCGCACCGAGTGGCCCGCATAACGAGAAACTCACGGTATCAGTGGTTCGTACACACACACGCGCAGAAGGCAGCGAAGAACTTGGTTATTGGATAAAAGTCAAGATGGCGCTGCGGTCAATGACACAAATTGATTCGAATCGAGTTTCTATTCTTCGTATCATTCGATCCTCGGTATCGTGTTGGAAGTCTTGACATTTGGCTGGTTAAAAAATCTTATCGAACCGTGAGTGCGTCCGAGGGTCGGTTAAATATGATGTAAATTTGATTATAAACAATAACATGAGTATCGGAAGGATGAGCTGCCCCGGAGGCGGCCTCTACGTCGTCGAGGGTGAGGTCAGCCTGCTTATGACAGCTATGAGACGTGGGGCACGATGGTCTTCACATTCCCATCAGGTTAGACGGGTCACGTCAGCTGATTCCTTTTAAATAATCTTCAAACCCTCGATGTCATCTCACACATCACATCTAATCATAAAAAATGCTCTGTTCGACGCGCACTGTCGCATCGATAACGGCGGTTCGATCACACCGGAATCTCCGTCTCGAATTCTCAATCTAACGAATCGGAAAAATTTTCCACCCGATTTAATCCCACATTTTTTTTTATCTCAACCACAACCTTTCCTTTTTAGTAGATGAACGGATACTTTTTGAATAACGATTCGAATATATCGATACTTTATTTATCGTCATTTTTTAAGATAATGGTAACGAAGATTTGTGTTCAGAGGCTTCGTCGATGGTACAAACGTATTTATTGACTATTCGTCGATGAATTTCAGGACGAAGATCAGGATACTCTGATAAAAGGCCTGGCGAGTCTGAAGGAGGCGTTGAACGATGCTGAAAATCTGGCGCAGCTCGAACCCAGCGTGTTTCTTGCCCCATTCCTTGAAGTTATTAGATCCGAGGAGACAACTGGCCCTGTTACGAGTCTTGCTCTGTCCGCAGTTAACAAGATTATCTCGTATGGCCTCATTGGTAGGCGTGCAGAGACGAGAATTTATTGACCCTCAAATCGGCTTTGGATTTAACTCAGATTCCATTACTCCCGATTTTAGATCCCGATCACAGCGCAGTAGCTTCTTGCGTCGAGTCTGTAGCCGACGCGGTGACTCACGCAAGATTTGTCGGAACGGATGCGTCAGGAGACGGAGTTGTCCTTATGAGAATTCTTCAGGTTCTTAGGGGCCTGATGCTATCGCCCGCGGGCAACTTTCTATCAAATGAAAGCGTCTGCGAAATTATGCTCAGCTGCTTCAGGATATGCTTCGAAACTAGACTCAGCGGTAGGTCTCCTTCGCAAATTGTGGCACTACTGGTATTCAAAGTATCCTGTTATTCCAGAGCTGCTTAGAAGAACTGCGGAACACTGTTTGAGAGACATGGTCCAGCATCTGTTCACCAGGCTGCCCCAATTCGCAGATGATACGAGAGTTCTGTTAAATATGAAAGTTAGTAGCTTTTTTGTTCGATGGGAGCATTGAAGTATTTTTAAGAAATTATTTATCGTGTTTCGATTGATTTCAGAAAATGAGGACCAACGGCATGGAAAATACTCGCACGAAAAATAGAAAGAACAAAATTCACGTTAAACAGAAAACAAAATTATCACCCGAAGAGGACGAGCCTGAAACCCAACTGCTTAGTCCTGTTGAAAGAGTGAGAGTTGGTCATTTGGCAACGACGCCAGTCACACCGGCCAGCAATATCGTCGATATGCAGGGATCTCTTGATCGTGGTACTCCGGATAGAGTAGACGATGAGAAGAACGAGAATAAATTGAACGCTATTAAAACTGAGTTGAAGAATGACGATGCCGATAAAAGCCAAGAAAATACAGAAATCAGCAACGAGCAGGATAACTCGAAGGACTCTGTGAAGAGCGAGGAGTCCTCCAAAATTGAAAGTAAGGAGGGTCTAGACACTGAAAAGGAAGTATCAACCGATGAAACGCAGACCAAAGAGACGGAAGAAAAAACTACCGTCCCGGAGAGTGGGAACGACACTCAGGGTGAGTAGAAATGGTCAATTTCTTTGTGCTGAACACCAAAATGAATTTTAATTTCAGTAGCCACCCCAGTTGAAGAAGAAAAGTCGGTGGATTTGGTACAATCGCCGACTGGAAGCGTGGAAGACTTGTCTGTGGATGACAACAGCAATTCCGGATTGCCGAAGATAAAAATTGAGGTAGAACCACCGGAAGATTACGTGAATACTCAGGGAGTGAGATTCACTCCTCTTCAGCAACTCGCACCCTATGGAGCCCTGTGTGTTCGGGAACTCTTCAGATTCTTGGTTTCTCTCTGCAGTCCTCTCGACAAACAGAATACCGAAGTTATGATGCATCTCGGGCTCAGCCTGCTCCAGGTTGCCCTCGAAGTCTCCGCCGATGCTCTCGCTAATTTTCCGTCTCTACTTTCACTCGTCAAAGATGATCTGTGCAGGAATTTAATCTTGGTAATTTGGAAATTGAGTAATCCTCCCCTGACGATAACTCTATCCTATCTGTTACTTTGTTGTAAACATCTTGAGAATTATAATTTCAGCTTCTAGGATCGGACAGACTCTCGATCCTTGCAGCAGATCTTCAGGTTTCATTTCTGTTGTTCGAATCGCTACGAGAATATCTTAAGTTCCAAATGGAATATTACTTCACCAAGTTAATGGAGCTCGTTAATTCGGATTCGAATAGAATAACTTACGAGCAGCGGGAGCTGGCTTTGGGTGAGTTCCAGAGCTGGTGAAAATTTTTTATAGATCGAATATCACAGTCCAAACTTGACAAACGAATAAATTTATGGTTGCAGAAGCTATAGTGAGACTGTGGAGGATACCCGGTCTACCCGCAGAATTATATCTCAATTTTGACTGCGGATTGTACGCAACAAATCTTTACGAAGATCTCACAAAGTTACTGTCAAAGGTGAAAGAAACTCAACCGTAATTCTCGTTATGAGAAGTAGATAAAACTGTTATCTACGTTCTCATCACCATCATCATAATATTTTCATAATTTCAGAATGCATCTGCGGTATCAACCGGCATACACAGTATGCAGCTGATATCCTTGGACGCTTTGATAATGTTGATCGAAGGGATTGAATCAAGGTGCAAGGGAATCGAGGAGCAGAGAAAAGCGCCACGGCATACACCGTCGCAAAATCTACCCACGAGAGAAGAGCTGCTTGCTACCAAGGCTAACAAGAGAGTAAGAAGAATACAAAATTTTAATCAGTTCTAATCCTAATCGTTTTGCAATTTTCTACAGTGGCTAGTCCTTGGAACGGAACAATTCAATGAAAAGCCAAGATCTGGAATCAACGTACTGGCAGAACGAGGTCTACTCGGTGGTACACCCACCAATCCAGACCCACAAAAAATCGCTAAGCTGTTGCGAGAAAATCCAGGCTTGGATAAAAAGGAGATAGGGGAATATATCAGCAGGAGAGACAACAGGGCAGTCTTGGAATGCTTCGTGAAGAGCTTCGACCTTCGACATACCCGCGTTGATCAAGCCCTCCGGCTTTATTTGGAGTCATTCAGACTGCCAGGAGAAGCACCTCTCATTTCACTGTTGTTGGAGCATTTTGCCGAACACTGGCATGTGAGAGATTTTTTATTACAGAATTCGGCCTCGATGAATCTTGCGAAAAGTTTGTTATTCTCGTATTAATCGATCGATCAATATGTTTTTTAGACCAGCAATGGAGAGCCATTCGCGTCTGCCGATGCAGCGTTCACTTTGGCATATGCTGTAATTATGTTGAATGTTGATCAGCATAACTACAATGTTAAACGACAGAACAATCCCATGACACCAGAAGAGTTTAAAAAAAACTTGAAGAAGGTCAACGGTGGTGCTGATTTCGACCAAGACATGCTAGACGAAATGTACACTGCCATAAAGTGAGGGAAATCAAATTATTCCGAATGATAACGAAACTCTTCATAATCGTTGCTATGAAAGAAAATTTGAATTTCTGAATTTCAGAAGCGAGGAAATAGTCATGCCAGCTGAACAAACTGGATTAGTCAGAGAAAACTACTTGTGGAAAGTTTTATTACGTCGCGGAACAGGCCCAGATAGTACCTATCTCAAAGTTGGCCGTGGAGGTGAGCTCGTCGATAGAGATCTGGCTGTGCATGCTTGGGCTCCTGTTGTCACGGCACTTTGCAGAGCTTACGACAAGGCTCCGGACAGACCTTTACAGCGGAGGGTCGCTCAAGCGTTCCTGAGGTGATTTTTCAGCTCATCAACGTTTTTCAGATACAATCGATGATTCTAATTCTCAATTCCAATGTCCGTACAGGTGTGCTTCTATCAGCGCTCACTACGGAATGAGCAGTGATTTGGATACCCTGGTAGTCAGCCTGTGTAAATTCACAGGACTGGCCACAGGCGGCGAACCTGAACAGCTAGTTCTGCAGTTAGGGGGTAGCGGTCGTAGCCAATTGGCCGCAAGAACAATGTTCGAGGTAACGCATCGTCACGGGGATGCTTTGAGAGCGTCGTGGAGAAACGTGGTGGATTCTCTGCAAGCTCTTTACAGAGCTAGATTACTGCCGAAAATTCTTACCGAAGGAGAAGATTTCCTCGATCTGTCTGGAAAAGTATCCCTGATTCGAGAACCTACCACTCCCAGAGCACCACCTGCGGAACAAAGCATTCTATCCAGCTTGTACTCTTACATTGCTCTGGACGCGCCTAGACCTCCACATCCCAATGAGCCTACTGCCAGACGGAGAGCTATGCAATGTGTTACTGATTGTCGGCTTGAACTGATTATAGCAGAGAGTAAATTTTTACAGGTGAATGTTGTTATTTCTTGTCAATTCTGTCGCGTTACAACTGAAGAAACTTTACAACTTTTCGACTCTCTCGTTTCTCAGGTTGAATCGCTTCGATCTTTGGTCGGAGCCCTCGTTGCAGCAAACCCTCAGGATGAAGATCTCTCCGTTTTCCTACTCGAACTTCTACTGAAAGTTACGATTCAGAACAGAGACAGAGTGATGTGCATTTGGCCAATAGTTCAAGGGCACATCGAAGGATTACTGACAATAGCGGCGCGAGAGAATCACGCTTATCTTTTAGAAAGAGTCGCTGTTGGAATGTTGAGATTAGCCATAAGACTATTACGCGGAGAAGAATTGGCCGGTGCTGTATTACCGCCCTTGACACCGCTGACCCACTTGCCTTATGCCACTACAGCTACTTTGGCGAGGCAACTGGCGTACGGATTATTCGAACTTTTAAAAACTGGCGCCGCTAATATCCATACGACAGAAGACTGGAAAGTCATCTTCAGTCTACTAGAATGTGCCGGCGCTGGGGCATTGGCCCCAAAACAAACTAACGCTGTCTTAGACGATGCGCCCAGTAGAACATCTGTCTTAGACGCAAGACCCGTTAGTCCAGTGCCGGAGTGGGTATTGGTTTCTCCTACTGGGACAGAAGCTCCTCTACCCGTGACTGCAGACACGATTATATTGGACAGAGATCTTCACGATCACGACCCAGCAGCCCTCGTCAAGTGCTGCGAGAGTCTCGCGTTTCTAGTGAGAGACGTAGCTCATGTTACTCCGTTCAATTTCGAACTATGCGTCCGCTGTGTCAGAACGTTTTCAGAGGCTGTCTTAATCGGAGCAGGAAAACGACACAAGGCTCAAACCACGCAGGAAGAACCAGCCGGCTACCAACAGACACCGATACAGTTATTGGATCTGATGCACACTCTGCATACAAGAACGGCCCAAGTGTTTCGCTGGTGGGCCGAAGAAGGAGGCGCCTCTGAGGGAGTTTCTTTGTGGCCGCAGGGATGGAGACCGTTATTACAAGGAATAGCTAGACTGTGCTGCGACGCTCGTAGAAGCGTTCGAACATCCGCAGTTACCTATTTGCAAAGGGCTCTTCTGGCCCATGATCTGGCGCAACTGGCTGCCACAGAATGGTCCCAATGTCTCGAACACGTATTGTTCCCATTACTGGCTCAACTTTTGGGTCCAATTTCGCCAAACGATCCTCTGGGCGTCGAAGAGACCAGAGTAAGGGCAGCGACGTTGCTCTCCAAAGTATTCCTGCATCACTTGACTCCTTTGCTGACGTTACCTGGATTCCTGCCAATATGGCTTACAGTTTTAGATTTATTAAAATCGTACATGTACGCCGATAACAGCGAACTACTCTTCGAAGCTATTCCAGAATCCCTGAAGAATATGCTGCTGGTTATGGCCTCTGCAGGCGTTTTGGCACAGAGCTCGAATCTGTGGTCTCCTACATGGCGGGCTATCGACACTTTCCTGCCTAATTTGAAGGCGGAACTTTTCCCTGAGCCTGCGCCGCAACCAACTCAGCAATCTAAACCGCAAGTCGTGACTCTGGTCGGACAGCATCACCCTTCTTTCCCTAGTCCAATTGCCCCACAACCCGATATGTCTTCCCCGACACACTCGCAACCCCAATCTGAAATCGTACAAGAAATATCTGCCAGCAATCCAGCCTCGCCAGAGTCTGATAAGACGATAGCTGTAGGCTTGGTTTCAACTCCTGTACCAATGGAGCCCCAGCAGGTGATTACTCTCGTGAATCAACCGGCTCCTTGCGTCGCTAGTCCAGTTGCCGTTCAGCCAGTGGCTCAGCAAACTTTTGATTTGAGTAATCAACAGCAAAATTATGAACATCAGCAACAGCAGCAGTTCGAACTTGAACATCAGTCTCATCCGCATGGCTATCAACAGACAAGACCGGAGGTGGAGGAACAATATTCTTCGTTGCATCAAAGTAGCAACGTTGATAACGAGAAATATACAAAATTGAACGATCAGCAGCAGCAGGTAGTTGAAGACATCGAAACACAGCTGCCTGTGGTTCAACCTCCTCAACCGCAACAACAATATCTACACTTACAACATCAGGTGCGCCAACCACAATTCCATTACCCAGGAACAGCTAGTCCAATTCATCAAGTTTATCAGACCTCTCCACCTATTGTAAGAACATTTTTTGTTTTCCTACTTGGATTTAAGAATACAGTACTTCCTCTCCAATTTCCACGTTTCAAAGTTCCAAAGAATAGGAAATTAGCCCCATCATCTCATAAACGAGGGGCAGTGAGAAATTATAGCGAGAGCACTGTATTTCAAATCTGTATCGAAGATTCTCTGCTTTTTGTTTTTTTGATTGAAAATTCAGCGTTGAAATGCAAACATGTGACTTTATTTGATATTTGTCGCTGTCTATTGTGTAATTCCAGATACCACCGGAAGTGGGAACGTCTTCGGCTACTGTGTTCAACTCAGCAGCGTATTTTACAGAAGATCCCGCGGCGGATCGTCTCTTTGCAGTCACCTCGCCGTGACCGCTGTACATTTTTTATGTATATTGTATAATATAATATAATTGTTTAACATTTAAGTTTTATCGTATCGTCGATAAGATTTAAAAAAAAAGATTAACAAATTTACAGGTATTGATGAAAAAATTAGGCACTTGAGTATCTTTGGCTTGTATATTTGGCACAGCGATATATAATAATAATAACAATATTGAATTATACAATAATAATTTCTTTGTATATAAATTTTTCTTTGTCATGGCACTTTTGGTGAGTAGATAATTATACAGAACGTTATTATAACATATACATCTTGAAATATATATAAATATATGTGTATAAAATATTGAAAAATACGAATTTATACAGATTAAGTTGGCCCGCGGACTGGACCCAGTTTATACAGAACACATAGATCCGCGGGATAGGCTCTTCGCTTCACCGATCTTTTTTTTTTACCTCCGTAGTGAATTTTTTTCTACTTTATTCATAATTTAAATCATCAATTTATACCCTTGCAATATTATAAAACTGGAGGGACAAATTGGATGGAAAAAAACATTCAAGCTCTAATTTTTATACAAATTTAAGAATATTCAAAAATTATTGTAGTGGAAAAATTGAGATTTTGTTTAATCTACGTACTATTTTCACATGATTGTTAATGGTTCGTGAACGCAATTGGTTCCTTTCCATTTCAGACGATTCAGTAAGACGCCAAAGCACCTTGCCTTCTCTCGGGAGTTCCTATGGTTCTCTAAACTTAGCCATACTAAAAATAACGCGAGAAACAACAAATATCAAATGAAAACCGCCCCTTGCACTATGTTCCGAGTTCAAGCGTAGATTTGATAACTTGTGAGTAAAAGGGACAGGGTAGCACCAAAACTCTAAATACTCGCTTTTATGCTGTCATGGAGCTCGATAATACTTGACTAAATGATACCGCAGAGTTTGTCGCGAGAATTTGAAGAAGTTTGAATTATCATTCATGAAGACTAACATCTAAGACCCTAAGTACAATAATGTAGTAAGTGTTTGGTAAAAATGTCTAATATAGGTAATATCGTCGGTTACTCATCCCTTGTATAAGTATAGAAATTAATGGCCTAAGTACACCATTTAAAGTATGAATATGTGATAAGTTAATGAACGATTAATATATCGCATTATTGCACACGTCTGCAATAATATCCTAGAGTCTTGCATTTTTCACAGAGATGTTGGGGGTGTACCTTGCTTTGATCGGATACGTCCAAGCCGTCCGGTTTTTCCAGCGGGCGCTGGAAATAAAATTATTTGTTTCATACGATCCTTCAAGGATTCGATCCTCATTCGGTAATTCAACGTCAAATCGTAACAAAAAAAAAAAGGAAAATTCGACCTCAATTTCTTCGATCTTGACTGGATCGACTAGGGATCATTTCGAAGCTTATGGACCAGCTACCAGGAATGTTTTTTTTTTTCAAATCGTTCTACATGAGTTGTTTTCCAGTAAAACACAACGTTTTCGGAAATTGTGGTTGTAATAAAAAGGTATGAGGTCCAAAGGGTGTACGATTTGACATGGAATTACCCCATTCCAATTGCCAATAGTGAGTCGGCAGTTCTTATCAAAATATTGTCTTATCAAGCTCGACAAGTTTTATTACTGCGAATTCAGCCCAAAGCTCACACATCTACACTTTACAATCAAACGATGGCAGTCTGTGTCCGAAAGTATATCCGCGATGTCATTAAGGAACATCAAACTCTTATACTGTATTTGAGTAACTCTAGGAAATGAGAGCGATGTATAATTAGCCAACATCGCTAGATTACTTTGTCAGCACCTAGCATCTGCGAAACTCTGCTGTATAACACAATCATTTTGTATCTGTGTCTCGCTTTCGCTATACATTGCCCTCGTTTAGTCATCCATTTATTTTTATTTAAAAAATACACGATTTCGAGCCGTTTCTCAGAATTCTAAATCAACGAGGTTGAATATCCTCTTAGCAATACGAAAGACGTCTTCTTCTTATTCGTCGGTTCTATAATCTGTCCAACGGGGTAATAAGCGAATCAACGTACGAAATTGATTGATTAATTGATCATCTCTTTCACTCCAGCTGTTTTAGTAATCAATTAAGTTGGACTTATGAATTAGGTATTGTTAATAGTAATAATAATAATTATAAGTTTAATCGGGATGTTTCGAAACTTACATATAGGGAGGGCGAGGGTGAGAGCAGCACGTGAGACGGGGATGTAGCTGCAGATGCGACCCCGAGACTCACCTGCTTGTGTGGATAGACGTTTATGTGACACTTGATGCATTCTTGCCCCATATTGGCCCAACTGTTGCCTGACATCCATTTGCGCTTACATTTGGGGCACTTGTACTCCCCGAAACATCGTTTCTTACCCTGATACGGCGTCAAGCCCTCGCCCTTAGGACGCGCCTGCAACAGAATTCGGATGCTCATGTAATTCTCATAGCTCATCTATTCAGACGGTCAATTACGCAAGTTTTAATACCGGTGTTTTCTTTTTGCTTATGAATCGAAGTACCAATTTTCATCGAAATCCACATGTTTTTAGTTTTTTTTACAGCATATCGAAGGCGCTAAATACAAATTTTGCAAAATTCTCTTCAGATTCGTCATCAGCGACGAAAAAAACCACATGGTACGAAATTTAATTCAAATCCGTTGATCCGTTTTCAAGATATCGTCATTATTACTGTATTTTTTAAAAATTTTGTTACTTTAATAATTCGAAAAGTACTGAACATATCAAAGCCAAAATCTATTCAGTTCGAAGTTGAGGAAAGCCTCGTTCTCGTTCTCAGTTATCACCAAATCCCGGAGCTGGTTACTTGAAACTAGTAACTATAACTATTAATTAGAAACTCGCTAAGATAGATGTTGAGGAACTCGAATAGCTTGGCAAATAGTACGACCCGGACAAGTCCCGAAAATATGCACGTGATCCAAATCGTCATCGCGGTCTCGTGCACAATTTGTCAGTTTCCTAAAATGAACGATTTTTCATGATATTCGATGACCTGGAAGATTGACCCATAAATTGACTACTGAAATCGTGATCGTGATTACACGTTAATCGCGTGGGTGTGTACGCCAGACTATACATTGACATACCCACATCAATTTATTGGGATCAAGTCCGGCTGAGCCGGGGGAACGGCCAAACCATTTAACGTATACAAACGTATTCAAACACGGCTGTGTGTGGTTGTGGGGAATTAATGCGGTCGCGTATTGTAGCTACATATGGGAGAACTTGAGCGGAACGTGCAATGTGCGTGTGGAAGGGTGTGTATGGTTCAATGTAATGTAGAGTCAACATTTTACTTGAGAGTCTTTTGTGTATGCAAGCCTCGAGAAGATACGCGCCGAATAGTCATTAAGCCAACCGCAAGATGTTTTGCTCAATTAGTCGACTGTAATTTGAACGATGGAATAATATCACCATGCGTGACGTAATACACGTCAGCAATCACATAAGACTGTGCTGCACACACAGCGCCTAATTTCTCCTGATACGTTTAATCGGTATGAATTGAAATTCGGACGAAATTCCTGCAGCTTTTACCTGAGGGCAATCTTTGATGTAATGACCCTTCTTGAAACACAGATGACACAAATAGGTCGAAGGCGGTCTTTTGGTCGGCTTTCGCTCCAACAAGCCAAGTTCCGTGAAATGTTCAGCTAGATCGCCGATGCTGTCTGCCAAACTTCCGGGACCCATGGATGCCGATTGACTCACAGTGTTTTGATGCTGCAAATACGTCTGAGACGCGGCGGTTGGGAAGTTTCCCCATACTGCTGGAAGAAGTTTGTTCTGAAAATCGCAAAACAAAAAGAAACGGGGTTGACGTTGTCATTATTTGAAGCACATCATGTAAGGATCACAAGACGATTGAAAATGGCGACTAAAATACGCGGTTGCAGTCAGAAATCTGAGAAGATCATATCTCTGTTGTGGAAGATGATCTCACCTCTTCTGCAGACGTATATCTCTATACTATTATACAAGGCGAGATTTTGCATGCGGGGTGTTCTCAAAGCACAAAGATTGAAGAGGCTCAAAGGACTTGGTTGTGCGGAATGAGCAAAAATGCTATATCGCTCGGAGGTTGATCGTGATTCGTGAGCTGATATAAACGTTTGCGACTTTGTTCTTATACTCGAGCCAAGAATTCAAGACTTTTGCCAATTTATTTTTACCACGTTTATACGAGTCTACTGCGTCTAACGTGAATCGTACGTGATATTAAGAACCCACGATTTCCTTCGACGATTATAATCCACATTTATGCTGTACGTTAGAGTCATCGACCAAATGAGTCCATTATTACCTTTTTTGGCAATCTTTAGATACTGACGTAAACGAAGCCATTTCACATCAACGACGTGGTACGTTACAGTGAAAAAAATCTCTAGTTATGTACAAAATCGAAAAAAGCTTACGCTTCGCGTCTGATCCGGTGGCTGGGGCGGATTCTGATCGGCAATCGCCAAGTAAACCCAGTTGAGAAGATGCGGTGGATAGTGAGATTGCTGGGACGTCACCTGAGACTGGGTACCAATGTTCCCTAGGCCAAGGCCCTGAACACCAACCCCAACACCGTTGGCCTCCTGCAGCTGAGGACGCTGCAGATGTTGAAGAGGCGGCCGGGGATGGCAGGCGGCCATATTTCTTCGGCTATTCAAGGCCGAGGCAATCGGTGCCGGCGGTCAGATGAAGTCGGATTTTTATGTACACTGACTCTAGGCATTTCCTCACTATTTATAAATAAAAAAAGGCACCACCGATTTCCAGGCTCTGTATATATTTTTTTTCTTTCCACTTTAAGTACGGTAAATTATAGTCACGTGCAGCACCACTTCCTAGAGAACTCGCACCCGACAGGGGCCGGGAGCGAAATGATCGCGTTGCTCTCAGAACACGCAGCGCCCATACTTACACGCTTACGTACACGGGCGTAGAATCGCGTCACGTATCCGTGCGTGCATGAGTGCGTTGCCTCTGTGTTCTTACTCGAAACGCAGCGTCGACTTGGGGCTACGGTCAGACCGCGATGAGATATGTAACCCCAAGTAGCTACACTTAGGTAAGTACTCGACGAAACTCTGAAAATTCCTCATGAACAATTCTGGGATCCAATTCTATCGTCTGGAGCAATTCTTGGATCGAGTGCATCGTTTTTATCGGAGCATCTAATCAGCCACGAGGAATAGTTGAAGATGGGCGAAGAACAGAGTCCCCGAAGATCCTCCCACGTTGAAATCAGTCACCGAATATTATGGCCAGGGTATTTTTTTGTCACGGGTAGACTGTAGCCTGGGTTTGGTGTGAGAGCGAGCAAAGATCCCCGCCATGTGGTGGGTCTATTTCAGTGCCTGTTAGCCGACAAGCATACCGTCGCAGATCCTCTGTCCCGTATGTTCAACGGTCCTTCGACGTAGGCTGCAGACGGAGGTTCCCCGTTCTCATAACACAACATAACGCGCTTAAACTCAAACATCCGACGATCTAATTCGTCCGACGACTTTCTGAATCATTCTAGTCACCCATTCGCACACGCCTGAAACATTTTCACACCCTCGTCGGCTAGAATCGTGAAACAAGCTTTCACACATTTCTGAACAAATCAAAGTGTCCGAATGCTCATTTTTCGATTCTATCCAACTTCAGATTAACGAGTCGTAAGGCATTCACTCTGTATACAATATATTCGTCTTGGCTGTAAGGACATAAGGGCAGCTGATTGTGAGAAATACCCAACTTCGTTGGTCGATGAAGACCATTAATTACAGTTAACAGGAATGGAGAGCCAGCTCGCTTCGTGCTTATAACTCTAACGATACGACAACGATTCAATTGAACTTGATTGATTGTTTGATGCGGTATGAATGCGCGGTCATTTTGATCATTGTATGTTGAAATTTGTATCACAGTGTCATCGAAGTTGTTACTTTCCGATTCAACCTCTCAAAGAATTTCAATAAACGATATTAGTTATCTCAGAAAAATTTCTCGTTATACCTACTTACCATTCATATGCGTTAAATATACTGCATCAACTATTCTTTATGGTGAACCAAACTAAAATATATGATATTCGCAGCCATAATTTCAGTTTGTTTGACTATTTTTACGGTTCTGTGAATCATAAAATGCGACAACAATACGAATTTTTCTCAGTGTAACGTGTATTATGTGAAACCTATTTTGATAAACTGTTCCTAGCTGATTGGTTCGTTACATAATTCTTAGGGCATAATTATTTTTTGAACAAAGAGCGGAGTTGATTGTTTGTCGTCGCTGGTATCTTGCGGTTAACGTTATATCAATTCTAGGCTGATTGCGTTACCTAGAGAACTCTATTCATATATCCACTCAGGGCCGGATTACGCTTGGTGGCGCCCATAGGCCAACCTATGATTGCCGCCCCCCACCCCACCCTGCTACCCATAAGTTGACAGTGAGAGACAAAAGCAAAGAAAAAACAGAGCACAAAATGCAAATTGATTTATCTATTGAAAAACATCGTACTCTGATGAAGGTTCGCATAGCAAAACGGTGTACGTGCCAACTGCGCGATCTCACAGAGAAGTCACTGATTCGTTGTTAGCGTCCCGTCAGAAATTATATCCTCAATATTTGTTTATGGAACGAAACAAACATTCACGGATATCGGGACAATGAAACAGAGTGGCATAGCGTTGTAAAGCTAAGAAAAAAAGGACCTTATCGATATGCTCCATTTCATGCCTCCGCTGGCCAAACTTTACTGTCAGAATTTACTTCAGTAAGACTACTGTTCTACCATTGTTTTATTGAACTTTCACGATTTTGTAAAAAAAATTGTGTTCATTTTGGCACTTAATAAAGAAGCTGGCAGCCATAGTTAGCAGCCAAACATTCCAAAGTTCTCCTGAATAAAATCACACAGTAAAGATTCATGTCTATAATTTTATGAAAGCATTCCTTTAAATAATATTCCACGAAATTCAAATTCTATGGCCTCATTGTCTCATTTTGATTGTATTAAGCACTTTTAGCTGCTAACTACGGCTGCTAGCTTCAGCTTCATTGGCACTTACACCGTTTCTGAACCCCTTCCTAGTCTGCCATTTTCCCCCGTAATATTAGAAATTTTCTGCGAATTTGGAAATCTACAACTGATCTTATTCATTGAGGTTCAAGCTTTCGATCCATATTTTTTTCGTAGATTTAACATCGTAATTGTATTCTTCATCAGCATCCAAAGTGAAAAATAAAGTTAGCGCGAAAGGTGAACTTACACTGGCACGGAAAAAATCGATCTTCGCGAGCCATTTCCTCAAAGACAGATTGATGTATTTCATCGGTATTAGCGCCATTTGAAGAAGCTCGAAAAATTCTATAAAATATTTTCTCAATTTTTTTAAATATCAGTTCATCGAATTTTGGGACAGTTTTTTTGATCTCCTGAAAAATCGTTATGATGGCACTTCCACCGTTTTGCCGTGTCATTCTTCAGTTAAACTTGACCTCTGTGACACTTTGCCCTGGCAATTTCTTTTATGAGATTGTTAAACTCTAGCTTCTCTGTTTTTTCTGATTCGACACATAACGTCGCCAATGCATTCAGGTAATGTATTTGTTGGAACATTCATCCAAAAGTTGGCGCCCCCCTACACATGGCGCCCTAGGCCATGGCCTTTTTGGCCTAGGCGGTAATACGTCACTGTATCCACTTCGTTCCTTCGCTTCCCGACTAGCTGACTCAAAAAATTGAAAAATTCTGCGACATGATATGTTTATTTATTATCGACGTAAACCATTCTCAGAAAAAAAAAATTCGAAGCTTATGTTGGGTCGTAGATCATGCGGTCAAGAGGAGGATCGAGTGGGTCGAATTCCTGGATTTCGCGAGCTAATCACCGTCATGACGTAACATCGCATTCTATCCGAGGTGTGCAGGAAACAATCCTCGACGTCATTCGATCAATGTCAGTGATCTCGCCGGTATATTTCTCGGTACCGATTGTTAATACAGCACAAAAAGAAAAAAAAAATACCCAGTCTAAACAATCGGTCGCTGGAGTTGAAACACGTGTGAATTCATTTATAAACACAAAATACTAGGAATTATCGGTCACGATAATAAGATAGACCCATATCAAATTCGACATCTTATATCAAATTTTACTCAGCCAAGGAATTAATGGTACCAGCCTGCAGCGGACTGACGACGTAGTCGTAGGTCGTGACTGATTCTCGTATCAGTCGGTGAGCCCGAAGAGTCGTGGTACAACCTTTTCCAAGAAAAATAAAACGACCCCTCTTCACGATAATTATCACTGACGGATATTGCGATATCGATGACTGATGAGAATTCGCAGCGATTCAATTTTGCTGATATTCAAAGCACATTGTTCATTCTCGCGACGCTTTTATTTTCTGACAATGCTTTTTTTTTAGCTACGATCGTTCAAAACGAAGTGCTTTGTACCATTCGCTATCGCAAAAAACCTCGGATCGAGTCAGAAATCTCAAACCACATAGGGAGCACGTTTTGACACCTGGAAATTAGTCGTTTTCGAGCATTTTCAAGAGGGTAATGTGTGACCCCCCCGATTTCTTGTTAACACAGTTTCAGCCAAACCTCGGAACCAATTCCGATGAAATTTGGTGACGATACTGTTTCTACCCCGAAGATGTGCAAATTTGTTTCTGTACCCGATCCGACTTCCGGTTCAGAAACGGTAGATACTCGCTAACTTCGTCAATTTGAAGTTATATTGAAATACAGTCTATTGCCTTCGAATCAAGGGAAGATTTTTAGTATCCTGGGATTTTTAATGCTATATTGAAACATACTAGCAAAAAAGCGATGAGCTTTTTGGCTGAAACGGGCTGGTTTATTCGGCCCTTTTGCGTGGTTTTTATTACGAGAAGCGGTTGCCTAGTCTCTACGGTTGCTCCGGTCGCCGAGGGGGGCATGCAGTTGATTAGCCCGGAGAATCGATAGTTATCGATGAAAGTCGTATGGCATTTGTTGTACGAAGCTATAACGTCGACGTAGCAAGCCTGGCGACCTCCTCATTCTCCGTTCCTAGCTTCCTCGTAGCCTAACTAACCTGTTTACAATCGATAAATTTATTTTGGTGACGTGCGCGTGACTCGAGCTCGGCCTGTTATCCCCCGGCGAACGAGCTCGTGCACCCTGACCACATCACCGCGGAGTTTACAGGATTACGTCGAAAAAGCTGGCGTTCAGCCCGGACTGCGTTACTCCTACAGCCGACAGACGGTGGAGTTCACCTCTAACCTTTGCCTCTAATTTTGTGACCTTGATGAAACCTGCAGACCCGAGTTATTTCACACACGAACTTCTCTGTGGACTGTAACGAGCCTGTAGCTACACACCGATATTCGTGACGCGTGTATAACGTGCCTCGGAGTGAGTCGAAAACCATTATCTGTGAAACATTTTGTGTGAAATTGGGATTGCGAACCTTTGGAAGAGGTATTTTCCTTACCTCACGATCTTGGAACTTTTAGAAAAGTGATCACGCCTTGGAAGAACACGTGTCAACGTTGTCAGTCTGTAGAAGGACGAGGGCAGTGGTTATAGTGCTTGCGGAGTTTCGTTCGAACCGCGAATGCGTATAACTTAGACACTCGGTGAACAGTTCCTCGGAATGGAAGCTATCCCAATGAATCTTCGACACAAGTCCTCATCCTGTATTTTGGACCGCGATTTATCGATTCTAACCGGAGTTTGAAACTCTTGCTTCACAGTGAGAGAAAACCACTCTTCATCGTCGATGTATCTGATGCGATGAATATTTATCAGTTTCAAAATGTAAGATCTGCAGTGGACCAAAATGTGTTCCCGATTACGAGCCTGATGAGGAGTAATTTTTGACCTAATTTCCTACTCATAAGTCGAAGGATTATTTCATGAACGGTATGGAAAAATACGAAAGCCTAGAAGTCGTCGGTGAGGGAAGCTATGGCGTAGTTATGAAATGCAGACATCGAGATACCGGACAGATCGTCGCGATAAAAAAGTTCTTGGAGACCGAAGAGGACCTACATGTGCGTAAAATGGCACTTCGAGAAATTAGAATGCTCAAGGTAATTATACGACGATCAGTTACCTCCTGATAAATAATCATGGTGGCGACTAGGCCGGAAAACCTGGAAAATCGGAAATAGCCGCACGAAATTTCTATTTTCGGGAAGTCAGGGAATTTCATTTCAGTGAAATGGCCGTCACCATGATAATTTAATCGTTGGGATTCTGATATAACATCGTTACATAACGTGAAGCATAATTTCACGTAGGTTGAAAGAGGTCAGCTGATAAACGATTACATCCTGATTCCCGAAAAATAGTCGATCGGTACTGAGCTTTCGTTCGGTATTTTATGGCATGCTAATAGCCTAACATGTTATTGATGGTTCGGGACGGTTCAAATCACTCCGATACTTTAAATTCACCCGTGCTTGCTGCGGCTTTGGTTCGTTTACAATCGATTATCGATAAGCGCTAGGACGTTTATCTCGTTCCCAATCTCACTAATCTTTTACCCTGCTGTATCGTGAAAATCCGCTACATCCCACAGACAGCGAAACCCAACACCGAAAATGACCGAATATTGTCTAATAGTCTTCGTAAATATGACGGATGCAACACTTCTTCACGTCTGAATGTGGTCCAAGTCCAAAAGATGTCATTCGGACTTGGACAACATTTAGACGTCGAAAAGTGTTGCATACGTCATATTTATGACGATTATTAGACAACAATTAGTCATTTTCAGTTTTTTGCCGTGTGGGATGTGTCGGGTGAATTTGACCCGATGACCTTTCCATATCGAGTCCGAAGAAAGAGCGAATTAGAGAGGCGACATTAGAACTCATATACAGGGTGAATTCCTAATGATGATACAGTCTGAAGTTGGTTAGCATCGAGAACCAAGCTTTCAGAGATTTACGAGCCAATCCAACTGTCTGAAAGCTCGTTATCCGATTCTAGCCAACTTCAGACTGTATCATCGTTAGGAATTCACCCTATATGATCATTTTCTCTTTATGCCTTCACGAAGAAACTGCGTCACGAGAATCTGGTGAACATGATCGAGGTATTCCGGCGTCGAAAACGGTTTTACCTGGTCTTCGAATACCTGGACCACACTTTGCTGGACGAACTAGAGGCTGTGGGTACCGGCCTTGGGATAGACGCATCTCGCCGTCACATGTTCCAAGTTCTTCGGGGGCTGAACTACTGTCATATGAATCATGTGAGTCTTGAATTCCTAGCACATCTATGTGCAGGGCCGTCGCGTAGCCGGACGTGAAAATAATCAAATGACGAGAAAACAGATGTTCTAGATTTGTCACGCAGCCAGAGACGCGTAACTTTTTGTTATTTCCAATAAAAGAGTACTGCCAGCTACGCTGCCCGCATCCCATGCTGTTCCAAATGCCTGAAATGTCACACGTCCCTTTTTTCTCCCCCGGTTACTGGTTCAATTTTTACAATTCCACCATCCACTTTCCTGTACGTCAATTTAATTTATTGTCTCAAAGCGTTGAGTATTATTCAACAATTTCATCAAAAGTACATTCATATATTATTAACTGACGGTGGGGAAGGGTGTGCGGCTGTGAAAATAAATATTCTTCTCATTTCGGATTCGTTTACATCCACATCCCACGCTGTTAAACACCCAGGGTAAAGTTCAACACGGTTTGAAAGATATTCTCACTTTAAATCCCCTCGCGTGGGCTTGGATTTAAACTCTTGTATGTACTCTACTCGCGATGCACATGGTTTTGTGTTTAACCTCGCCACACATACCGCATACGCACATGAGTATATGTATATCAGTGAACAAACTGAGTATAAAGGCTCCGTTGTGGCCGAGTGATACAGGAATGCTTGGAAGGACTGTTCCTCGAAAACATATTACCATACCGCCAACCGATGGTCGAGACTGGTAGACTTCGGTCTTTCTAATTTTCAGCTAACAATGGACGGTTGTATTTTATGAATCTCAATTATCACCACCGAGCCATCGAGATTATTTCCCAGAAGCAATTGATTCCATATCGCACTCCATTCTGTAATGTAACGTATAATAATCGTCTTGCATCATTCATCCTGGTTCACATCTTTGATCCACTCGATGCTATCTAAAAAAAAACGCGTATTGCGACATGAATCATTCATGTTATTCCTGTTCGTGGTTTGAGTGTTTTTTCATCCTCTTTATGTATCGCACTCGAACTGAATCATTGAAAAATTGAATGAGATGCGCGGAGGATTAATCCCGTGTACATACAACCACAACAGATCATGCACCGAGACGTGAAGCCGGAGAACGTGCTCGTGTCTCCAAACGGTGTCATCAAACTATGCGATTTTGGTTTCGCCCGAATCTTGCCTGGGCCAAACGAATCCTGCACAGATTACGTGGCGACGAGGTGGTACCGAGCCCCGGAACTCCTGGTTGGGGATTCCCGGTACGGCAAGGGCGTCGACGTCTGGGCCGTCGGGTGTCTGTACGCCGAATCCATAAACGGGGATCCCCTCTTCCCGGGGGATAGCGACATCGATCAGCTCTATCAGATCATGAAACTCATGGGTGAGACCAAAAAACCGCGAAACCCATAGACTTTGACTGAACGTCGCATTATTCCGATAGGCAATCTTTGTCCGAGGCAACAAACGATCGTGGCTCGAAGCAACAACCTGCGCGGTATGAGACGCGGCGACCTCAGCACAACCGGAAGCATCCGATCTCTCCGATCGTTTTTCCCAACTTGGCCAGCAACCACCATAGACTTTTTATCCCAGTGTCTGAGAATGGATCCGGACACACGTCCGACTTGTGCGATGCTGCTGGACCATCCACTCTTCGCTCAGGATTCTTTTTCAGAACGGTTTTTGGCAGAACTCAAGGAAATCATCGCCAAGGAGATCATAGAGGCTCCTCTCACTCAGCAACGACTCGGGTCTCGGAGGCTGACCGCCCTACCGCCGGAGAGACCAGCCAGGACTTGCCACAGCAGCACCGGAAGGCATGAGATAATTTGTAATTTTTATCGTTACCGTATCTACAGGTTCGACTGAATTTTTTTGTATCTTGTCCAAACGCAGGTGGCAAATGACTTTGATTCGTGGTGGAGAAACGTACAACAGTAATATGTGCCAACCGGAAATGGAACAAGCGCGAGAATCCGTGGCTTCTATCGAGAGACCGCCACTCCTGGCTATAAATCGAGCTCGAGAGCCTTGTTATTTTGGACCCGTTTCCGTCGTCCCAAACACGACTTATATACGTCGCCTAGAGCATCGAGGTGTCCAGCTGGTTCCGGGCGCCAAGGGATGCTCGTTGCCAGCTTTAGCCTCGAGAGAATCGAGCCACGCAAAAGAAAACACGAAGAGAAAGAGGGTCGACCTGCCGCACGTGGACCGCTGACGTCACTGAAGAACCGAATATGCGATTATATTTTACAATTCGCGCATTTTTACAGACGTTACGCATACGTATTCGGTATTCGGTATTGTATAGCTTCGACGAGACCCGGACGACTGTCATCGATTGTATAAGCCTGATTTGCCGTTTATAATGCTATGATGCTGGCCGTTTCCGCGCGAACCTGTGAAGTTGTACATTTGTATGTATGCATGCGGATGTGTGCGTGTGACAATGTGAGTGCATAACGTTCCGCGAATAATTCCCCCCTTTTTTGTTATTCGTTTGTATGTATGTATGTATACCTCTTATGTCGATGAACTTTGAGTATCGTGGAATCGTTGAACGTTGATTATGTATTCGAAGTTTAGAATATAAATAAAACGAGAAAGATCCAAACACCGACTGTTGACTCCGTATAATTGGGACTTTGTTGATCGAAAGAGATAGCTTTTCGACAAAAAATTGTACATTTTTCTATACATTAATAGGGAAGTTTCCTCAGATTGAAAAGTAACAAATATCCACGATAAATGAGGGCGTAATGATTGAATCAAGTTTCAGAAACTAGAAAACTTTCAAACGCCACGTGACGTCACACAGTACCTCAGCCGACATGTTCTTCTGTTGACCATTGTTGTTCGTAGCGCCATCAGACGGTAAACCTGTGCGCAAAAGGTACTGTGTGACGTCATACGCGACCGCGAAATTCAAACGTTATATTTACATAACTTGATTTACGTGAAAACCGACTATAAACAATTAGGTGCATTATGTTTTTCATCAATCCTAATCATCAAATCATCGGATAATAGAATTAAAAAAAAATGCATGAAACTTCCCTATTATTATAATAAATACACACACACATACATATACATAGTTGTTATTTTTTATTTATTATTATCGTTTAACTTTTAATCAAAATTAAAGTTATATCACTTGATCTATGTAATCTAACCATTATTATGATGTATAGTTAATTATTAAATTTTACTATGATCGTATGATTGCTGTAAAGGGTATGAAAAATGCAAAAAAATTAAATGAAAATCAGATCAACTGTTGGTAACTGTATACGTAACTTTTCAAAATGCATAAACGCAATGGTGGACTGAGTGTGTTTGGTCAGATGAATAAATATTATACAGGGAAACTTGATGTACAATGAAAAAAAAAATCAAATGTTTATCATTATAGACATGTAAGTTTTTCTTCTCTGTGTATGAGTCATCATTCATCGTCTCTGAGGTATCAGAAGACTTGCCATCAGCTAAGCAGATCTCTAGTATAGCATTTTACTGCCTAGGTGAGTGACACCAACATCGAAACTAGTACACGGCAACGGGGAAACAGGAAGTACTAAGTAAAAAGCGTATTTTTATTGGACAAATTATCAAATCGATTATACAGTATATAAAAAAATTAGCAAACAAATCGTAGATGAAAGAATAGTTGAAGAGTCAGTCAGTGCAAAGTGGGTATGCGTGACAATAATTGAAGAATGCTGAAAAAGATAATATTTTGAACTTTTTCAAACTGTTGAAGTGATCCAAGAAGCATTTGGAAGAGTTAATGAAAAAAAGTTCTCTCAATATGCTCTTTTTGCACTAATCCCATCAACTTTCGTTTTCACCTTCCCAAGTCAGTTCATATTAGGTAGATAGACTTATTAATAATTATGCCTATGGCAATATCAGACAACATAGCAAGTACAGAAATTCAAGATATAAAAAATGAAAACAAAATGATTTAAAGAATGAGAGATAAAAAAGAAGTCAATTCATCGTCTTCGTCAGAAAATATCAATTCTTCGCGCGTCGTATCGATTCGACATTTCAAAAAGCGCCGCCATCGACGGTCCCGCTCTCGCGGCGACCGTTCGAACCAACATCGAACTACATTTTTAAATCGCTCGCAAACAAAAGTGCCCAAGATACGAATCCCGTTCTCGATCCAAAGGAGTAAAACCACTGGTAAAACTGGTCCGCGATATGCAATCCGCTCACTTAACTCCACATCGCATCAGGTAAACGAGGTTTTCAATCGTATCAATTTATTGTCGAACTTCATATCTCGCAGATCGATATCGCATACGTCAAACTATACCCTCTATGTTTACATGGTAGACAAGTAGAATTAGCCAAGTACCTGTGGTGATGTTCAATTGTTTTATTGTTACAATAACAATATTTCACGGAACTCGGTATTACCTCGATATCACATTACAGCCCGACTACCTCAGTGCCTGACAAACCAAAGGCTGGACAGTTATTCACGGATAATCCAGATCAAGAATTCTTCATCAACGATGTTGCAGCGCTGGACGTTAACTTTGCTAAAACCTTCGAATATCAAACGGAATTTCCACGCCACGAGAACACTGTGAGTATTCCTAGGACTCCGTCACTTTGTTGGAATCACATTGTTGACATTTCCTTTCAGAAACGAGGCTAAAATAATAGACGGTAAAAAAATAGCTGGAGAAATATTAGAGGAAGTTAAACAGTCCGTCGATCATTGGGTAGAAGCCGGAAATCGAAGACCCAAACTAGTCGCTATACTCGTCGGCGAAGATCCGGCCAGCAAAACCTACGTAAACAATAAAATGAAAGCAGCAAAGTCTGTCGGTACGAATAAACTTCGCAGAATTACTATAAACACTTTTCAACTCGATTTTCTTGTTCTCATGCTCTCAATTGTTCCAGGAATCGATAGCGAAACGATACTATGTCCACCCGACGTTACGGAGGCTGATTTGATAGCCAGAATTCGTTCGTACAACGCGAATCCGCTCGTCGACGGAGTCCTGGTTCAACTACCTCTGCCAAAGGGACTGTGCGAGAAAGCAGTCTGCCATGCTGTCACGCCGTCCAAGGATGTGGATGGTTTTCACTCTGAGAATATAGGAAACTTGAGTTCGGACAAGAGCGGTATTGTTCCGGCGACTGCGTTGGGAGTTAAAGAGCTGATAGTCAGAACGAAGATAGACACCTTTGGGAAGAACGCCGTCGTAATTGGGAGATCAAAGCACGTGGGACTGCCGATAGCTCTGCTCCTCCATGCGGATGGAAACGGTATTTTATTATTATCGACACAGAAGCTACGAATTTTTCAATTTCTGAACATCGTATTGTTTTTCCAGGTGAAACCGGCGCTCTGGATATGACCACGACTATTTGTCATCGACACACTTCTCACGTAGAGTTACAAAAGTTTACATTGCTCGCCGACGTCCTAGTGGCAGCCGCGGGCGTACCGGGATTAGTAACTAAGGAAATGGTCAAACCCGGGGCCTGTGTGATAGATGTGGGAATAACTAGAGTCAAAGACGCCAAAGGGAACTTTAAGTTAACTGGCGACGTCGATTTTAATGGGGTCAAAGAAGTCGCGGGACACATCACACCTGTGCCAGGTGGAGTTGGTCCAATGACTGTCGCTATTTTAATGAGGAATACGCTCTTTGCTGCTGAACAAAATCAGAAGGGAACACTGTAACAGAAAATCTCGGCCTTATTTGAACTGCTGGATATGGAAGATCAGGAGATCTTACTTACTATTCAGTCAGTAACTAGTTAAAATCATGTTCTGACTACAGTTCTGTCAATATATGATTTCTAGCAATGAAATTGAATCTTAAGATACATTATAATCGAGTTAATTTAATTTACAACTGTGAACACTCCTGTAATATATTTTCGGGTATGTGATTACTAGCTAGCTTTAGTTGCCGAATGAATGAGTACGTTCAGTTATTGGACCAATGGGTGAACAATTCTTAAACATTACAGTATACGCTGGAATAGCTTTATCACAAGATTTGTTTGTTTGTCCATTTGCTATTGGTACACTTTGATATGTCTGCCTAATATATTCCTCTTCTGATGTGACTACAGGTTCATGAGTTCCCTAAAACTCAGAAGGACAGTGTCCTTGTACGAGCTTTGGGAGACAGTTCATATAACTTAATTCTACTGTTTACATTTATATGATATTATTTATTATTTATGTCAACTGCAGGGATACAGTATTGGCCTCTTAGTATTGTATGGTCATTCTAAGACACTGAAATATATTTAGTGACATTATATGAAAAATTTCACTCGTCTTGTCCATCCATTTCTTTTTATGATTTTTATATGTTGACTGGTAGAAGTTTCAGAAGCAACGTGTCTAAAAATATTGAGAACCACTGTTCTACAGTATATGTTGAGGTCGTCACCCCACCATCTGAAAGTCAAGTGCAGAATGGTGGCCTTCTCTGATTAGAGACATGCGAATAACAACAGTATCGCCACTTGTCTTCAGAGCAAGAGGACTATTTCCGAAAGAACGAGACCCGTACTTCTTCCAAAAATCAGCAATGTCTCACGCCACAGAGTCAAAAGTTCTTGTTACACGACCAGATTTACCCGCTGTGGGGTTAGACCTCCTAAAAAAGAAGTAAGCAATAGTTCACAGTCTCGATATCAAAGAGTGAAACCATTTTGATTCCTCTTACAGATGCACCTTAATCACTTGGGACAAGGCGATTCCGATTCCCCGGGAAACGTTGCTTGAAAAAATAGCCGGAGTCGACGGAGTGTTTTGCACACTTTCAGACAAAATAGACGAAGAAGTGCTGAAGGCTGCCGGACCCCAGCTCAAAGTTGTGGCCACAATGTCCGTCGGATTTGATCACCTCGACGTGAAGGCTTTGAAGGACCGAAATATCAAAGTCGGATACACGCCTGGAGTCTTGACCGACGCTACCGCAGAATTGACTGTAGCGTTGCTGTTGGCAACTTCTAGGAGACTCTTAGAGTCTCACAAAGCCTTGCTGAGGTATTAAGTGGGCAGATTAGAAACGTAAATTTCTTCAAAATACTACCAATAACGATGAGACTCAATTTCAGTTTCCAACAAACTCGTTTACAGAGGGGAATGGACGTCTTGGGGTCCGACTTGGATGTGTGGACCAGGATTGCGCAATTCCACAGTTGGAATAGTCGGCCTTGGTAGAATCGGTATCCAGGTGGCTAAGTGCCTGAAGAGTTTTAACGTCGCCGAAATTCTCTACACAAGTAGAACGGAAAAACAGGAAGCCGAGGAATTTGCCGGGCGAAAAGTTCTGATAGATGAGTTAGCCGCGAAAAGTGATTTTATCGTCATCACTTGCGCCCTCACACCAGAGACGCAAGGATTGTTCAATAGGCAGATGTTCCAGAAGATGAAGAGAACAGCTATTCTTATCAACACTAGCCGAGGACCCGTTGTGGATCAAGAAGCCCTAATTGAAGCTCTGAAAAACGGTACCATTAGAGCAGCTGGACTCGACGTCATGACGCCTGAACCCATACCATTGGACAGTGAACTTCTAGAACTAGATAACTGTGGTGAGGAGTTATTCAACTTTGTTGTTTTCAATATTTTATCCAATAACTGTGGCAATAATTGGTTGAAAATTGAATACACGAGGCATTTATTATATACATTCGGTTTTATCTTGTTTCAGTTATCTTGCCTCACATCGGAAGTGCTAGCATTGAGACCAGGGATGAGATGGCTAAAGTTACAGCACTCAACATCTTAGCTGCTTTTGAAAACGAAAAAATGCCTTCGTCACTTGAGCTCTAGTCTTCTACAGACTTTTTATACGCGATAAACCCGGAGGGCTTTTCCTTCGAGGAAACACCGAGAAATTCGGTTCAAAGTCGCAAAGAATTGATCAAAAGTCGACAGGAAGTCTTTTGGAATTAACGGAATCTGAATAACTGATATAATCACTTAGCTATTGCCAATAAATTGCTGGAATTTTCCAAAACTTGTGATCATTTCCACTCATGTATGAGTGAATATACTATTATCTCTCAGTCGTTAGGAATACACGCTGTATAATAAAGTTTTTCGTACGTTGTTCGTTCGTCACGTAACTACATATGGTCGGTTGTTGATTTCACGAGCCGGTAACTATGCCCTTTTTCTCTCTATTATTATGTGTGTGTGCAGGTCCATCGCAGTTCCTGGCGTCCAGGTATACCGCGCCATAGTTTTCGGTCTCCAGGTCTATCGTGCCATAGTTCTGGGTGTCCAGGTCTATCGCGCCATAGTTCTGGATGTCCAGGTCTACCGCGCCATAGTTTTTGGTCTCCAGGTCTATCGTGCCATAGTTCCCGGTGTCCAGGTCTATCGCGCCATAGTTCCTCCAGTCTCTCTAGACATACCTATATAATAACCCAGCGTGTCTATCGCGCCATAGTAAGAGATATAATAAAGTTTTTCGTTCGTACGTTCGTCACGTAACTAGTGGTGGGACATCGACATCGAAATATCGAAAACATCGATGTTTTCAGAGCGATGTATCGATATTTTGTATCGATGGCGTCCGAGCGATATATGGATTTTAATTTTCGATGTAATACGCGTCACGTGGTGTGAGATCGCATTGTTCGTCCCACTGTGCCAAAATACCAGTTTGTCGGCACGATCTGAAATATTTGTAGCCGTACCATGAGGTAAGGTGAGGAAGAAATGGTTTGAACTAGGTAGCTCGGCGGAGCGACCTAACCTCACTCACAGGTCACCCTGTCAGTCGACCATCATTGAGACATTATATGTATGTTTTACTGTTCACCCTGTGCTCAGGACACACTTTTCCAGTTTCCACGGACATGAAAAAAAACTGCGGTCTCTTAATCTAAGCTCTACATACAACTACAGCATCACCATAA